>CAUYSK010023403.1:0-28448 GCA_963575035.1 Avahi laniger | reverse complement strand
TTTTTTTGTCGTGTCCTTTCCTGGCTTTGGTATCAAGGTGATATTGGCTTCATAGAATGAGTTAGGAAGGACACCATCTTTCTCAATGTTGTGGAATAATTTCTGTAGTATAGGTGTGAGTTCTTTGAATGGTAAAAGTCTGAAGTGTAGCCATCTGGTCTGGGACTTTTATGTTTTGGGAGGTTTTAATTGCTTCTCCAATTTCTGAGCTTGAGATTGGTCTATTCAGATATTCTGTTACCTCCTGGGTGAACTTAGGGAGGTTGTATGTTTCCAGGAATTTGTCCATTTCCTCCTCATTATGTAGTTTTGGGGCATATAGGTTTTCATAGTAATCAAAAATAATGTTTTGTATTTCTGCGGTATCTGTTGTGACCTCTCCTTTTTCTTTTCTAATTGAGTTTATTAGAGTCCTGTCCCTTTCAATTCTTGTCAATCTAGCAAGAGGGCTGTCAATTTTCTTTATGTTTTCAAAAGACCAGCTTTTGGTTTTGTTGATCTTCCATATAATTCTCTTGTTCTCAATTTCATTTAGTTCTGCTTTGATTTTAGTTATTTCTTTTCTTCTACTAGGATTGGAATTGGTTTGCTCCTCCTTTTCCAGTTCCTTGAGTCTTTTTATTAGGTTGCCAATTTCTAAGTTTTCTATTTTTTGGATGTGAGCATTTTTTGCTATTAGTTTTCCTCTGAGGTACACTTTTGCTGTATTACACAGGTTTTGATAACTAGTTTCTCCATTATCATTTAGTTTGAAGAAACTCTTGATTTCCCTCTGTATTTCCTCTTTCACCCAATAGTTATTCAACAATACATTGTTTAATTTCCATGACTTTGTGAGATGGTGAGTATTTCTGTTGGAATTGAACCCTAATTTTATACCACTATGGTCAGAGAAGATACACGGTATAATTTCTATTTTTTTGGATTTGTTGAGATCTGATTTGTGGCCTAGTATGTGATCAGTTTTGGAGAAAGTTTCATGGGCTGATGAGAAGAATGTAAATTTGGCTTTATTTGGGTGGAATGTTCTATAGAGATCTGTCAGACCCTTTTGTTCTAGAGCTCTGTTTAAGTCCATTATTTCTTTGCTTATTTTCTGTTTGGAAGATCTGTCCAGTTCATTCAGTGGAGTGTTGAAGTCCCCTGCTACTATTGAATTATTGTTTATCATGCTATTTAGATCAGACAAGGTTTCTTTATGTAACTGGGTGCTCCTGCACTGGGGGCATAAATATTAAGAATTGTTAATTCTTCTTGTTGGATCTTCCCTTTCACCATTATATAGTAGCCATCTTTGTTCTTTCTTACTTTTGCTATTTTAAAGCTTATGCAATCTGAAAATAGTATAGCTACCCCTGCTTTCTTTTGAGTTCCATTTGCCTGGATGATAGTTTTCCATCCCTTGACCTTTAGCCTGAAGGCATCTTTGAGGGTTAGATGTGTTTCCTGTAGGCAGCAGATACTAGGCTTGTGGATTTTTACACACTCTGTGAGTCTATGTCTCTTCAGAGGGCAGTTTAAGCCATTCACATTTATTGAGAGGATTGAAATTTATACTACTTAAAGTGATCTACCGAATTAATGCAATCCCTATCAAAGTACCATCATCATTCTTTATAGATCCAGAAAAAATTAATTCTCTGCTTTGTATGGAACCAGAAAAGACCTCGTATAGCCAAAGCAATCTTAAGTAAAAAGAACAAACTGGGAGATATCAGTCTACCAGACTTCAAGCTGTACTACAAGGCTAGCATAACTAAAACTCCATGGTACTGGCACAAGAACAGAGACATAGACCTTTGGAACAGGACTGAGAGTCCAGAGGTGAAACCATCCATATATGGTAATCTAATCTTTGACAAAGCAGGCAAAAATATACACTGGGGAAAAAAATCTCTCTTCAGTAAATGGTTCTGGGAAAACTGGATAGCTCCATGCAGAATATTGAAACTGGATCCCCACCTCTCACCTCTCACAGAAATCAATTCAAGTTGGATAACAGACTTAAACCTAAGGCATGGAACCTTAAGAAGTCTAGAAGAAGATGTTGGGAAGACCTTTTCAGACATTGGCCTAGGCAAGGAATTCTTGAAGAAGACCCCCAAAGTAATCACCGCAACAACAAAAATAAATAAATGGGATCTGATCAAATTAAAAAGCTTTTGCACAGCCAAGGAAACTATCATTAGAGCAAATAGATGGCCTACAGAATGAGAGAAAATATTTGCTCTCTACACATCCGATATAGGGCTGATAATAAGAATCTATCTAGAACTTAAAAAAAATCAACAAGAAAAAAATCAAACAACCCCATCAATAAATGGTCACAGGAAATGAACAGAAACTTTTCAAGACAGAATAACTGCCAGCAAACATATACAAAAATCTCAACCTGTCTAATCATTAGAGAAATGCAAATCAAAACCACAATGAGAGATTGCCTAACCCCAGTAAAATTGGCCTCTATCAAAAAATCCCAAAACAACAAATGCTGGTGAGGATGTGGAGAGACAGGAACACTCTTACACTGTTATGGGACTGCAAATTAGTGCAACCTCTGTGGAAAAGAATTTGGAGACACCTTGAAGAACTAAAAATAGACATACCATTCAATCCAGCAATAGCACTACTAGGTGTCTACCCAAAAGAGCAAAAGATATTCTATAATAAAGACATCTGCACCCGAATGTTTATGGCAGCACAATTCACTATTGCAAGGATGTGAAAACAACTGAAGTGCCCATCAATGCATGAGTGGATTATTAAAATTTGGTACATGTATACAATGGAATATTACTCAATTATAAGAAACTACAGTGATGTACCACCTCTTGTATTTTCCTGGATTGAACTTGAGCCCATTATCCAAAGTGAGGTATGATAAGATCAGAATAATGGGCTCCACTTGTACTCGCCATCAAATTGGCACTAACTGATTAACACTATGGTGCTCATGTGGCACTAAAATTCTCTAGGGATTAGGGGGATGGGGGGTAAACTCACAACTAAAGGACACGGTGAGCATTGTAGAGGGGAAGGGCATGCCTCTAACCCTTGCTTTATGTGAGACAAAGACATAAAATGTAATCAAAATGTTTGTGCCCTCATAATATCCTGAAATAAAAATTTAAAAAGATTACATCATTTGTTAATGAATGGTCAAACACTCAAAGGAAGCTAGCAGTGCTAAATCAATGATTAGAATGTAAGAAATGTGAAATTCTTAACTATAAAAGTAGTGCTTGAAATCCTTTAGTTAGGGAAGGGGAAGATGGAGGAGGATATATATGTGTTTCCCAGGCAAGCAGACAAACCCTTTGGCTTGATCTCTATGGCACTTTATCTCTGTTATTCTCTCTTGCTCTCTTGCTTTGGAAGGAAAGATGGGCTCCCTGTTACAAGCAGAGGAAAACATGGTGTTGGATTTAGAAGAATTAAATAGGAATAAATTCTCAGTTTCCATCCCTCTGTCTTTTTCTTAGAGGCCTCTTTCTAACTCATGCTACGCCTACCATGAATAAACTCTCAGTGGTATCTTTGCAACTAGTCTCCTGGTTTCTCTCCTTCCCTGTCACCAAAGGAATTATATAACTTTCATGGAGTCTTTGGCCAATGTTTTTCAGAGGGATGAGGGAGAAAAGAGGAAAGGAGGAAGGCAAAAAAAATAAAAAAAAGAAACAGGATACTGGCATTGAAAAAAACTTATTTATGAACCACATGCTATATTAGGTATGTCCACATAAAATTGCTCATGCAGTTCTCAGAAAGGCATGTGAATGATGATAGTTGTGCTCTTAGTAAAGATCCAAAGCCAAATCTAGTTTTTCTTGAATCTTTATGGTTATTTTACCATCTCAAGAATGTTTGAATGTGATCATGACATTTTATTAAACAAATGATCATTAATGGTTCTTGAAGTGGAAGATACTGTTGCTAATCAGTCTCTTTAAGGGATAAAAATGTAAACGAGACATACTCACTCTCCTTATAGAATGCACGAAATGAAAACAGATTATGAAAAGTGAAAAAAAATAAGACTAACAATAAGTAATGAAACAAGTCCTATATGAGAAACATATTCAGGTCTTATGCATGTTCAGAGAGGTAGGGCATTCATTTGAAGTCCTATGGGTCTTTTTTCCCCTTACCTTGTAGTTGAGACTATGGCTAATATTGATAAGGACTTTTGTAGCTTCACCTTAGGGGAAAAAATTTTTGTATTTTATACCCATTTGTTTAGACAGGGCCATTTTTTCATGGCAAGGTTAAGTAACTTGCCTCGTATAAATTTTAGACGATTTTTGAACCACAGTGAGAAAAAAGTTCATATCTCAAAATTGTTCTGAGAGCACATTATGTGTGCTCTGAAGAAGATAATAAATTTAGAGTCAATTTCAAGTCTTTGGACAGATATAGGGCAGGACTTCCTCAGTAAACCAAAGGGCAGCACTTAAGCCTTCAATACAATTTAGTTCTTGTTTTCTCAGCATGATCTATGCTATTCCAGAAAAGTTTGCAATTTAGGGCTGAAGACTTAGGTTCACTTCTTCTCAGACACACTTTATGGTCCATTGTTTGTGCTCCTGAAGTCAAGAGGAATAGGTTGAGTGTATGTGGCTTAACAGTCTCTGCTAACAAAGAATTTAAAGTCCAGTCAAGGAGAGAAATAATTGTGATATCTTATGTTTGCACAGTGCTGTGTACAGAGCACTTTTGTCGTAACTCAGCAAGACTTAATGGTGCTCTAGAGACTGCGTGAAGCAAATGGGGAGGGGGATTGGCATTGAAACTTACCGGGGTTCTGTGTTTCAGAGTAAGACAGATGCCTGTGAGTGAATCATGCAGCATTGCGTGGGTATCTGAATTCCAGACAACACATCAGTATTCAGAAGTCAGATGACCGACCCTAAAGAAGATTTGGGGAACTACTCAGAGAGAAAATACTAATCATAATATTAATAATAGCCAACATTTAATCATTGCTTATTATGTGCTAAGAAGTATGCTGATACCTATTTAATCCTGGAAAAAGCTTGGTACCCATTACTATTATTTCAATTTTGCCAAAGAGGAAACTGAGGCACAGTAAGTTAAGTAATTGGCTCAATATCACAATACTCAGTCCTCTAACTCCAAAGCCCATGCTCCTAAGCAATATGTTATACTGACTTTAATATCTGGGATCTCAGAAATTAGAAACCACATAAAAATTCAGGAGAATCCGATGTTCTGTATCTCATGTGGGCCCAGAGTTCAGACTCTGCCCTTGGGAAACTTAATGCTTTTCAGGGAGAGTCAGCCACGAAATCATACAAGTATGATAAACTGGTATTATGTGTCACAGCAGAAGTGAATATTGGGTTTAGTGGGCCCCCCAGTAAGTTACATTTCTAAGGAACTTAAAAGTTCCTTAAGGGTAGGGGCTACCTCACCCATAAGCCCCCAGGATTTCTCATATTCTCTAAATCCAAGTTGGTCATGTGGTAACTCCTCAGCAGAACTAATTCCACCTGTACCCATCATTCTTCTTGAACACTTCATGTTATTGACAAAGAGGGTGTTTTAGAGTAAGTTCTCATGGAGAAAAAAAGTACAAGAATAGAACAACAATGTGCTTTTCTATGATCTAATTATCTAATTAGATATTAGATATGCTATTATGTCATTGAACAATAAAGGTATGAAGTTAGAATGTTCTGAGAGGAAAGAGAAAGAAAGTAATGATTTTGCATTTGGTGTAGTAGAAGAGTCACTCCAAAGGAGATAAAACTTATTTATTGTTTTAAGCATTACTGAAGTATAATTGATATGGTAAACATCGCACATATTTAAAATATACATTTTGATGAATTTGGGCATACGCATAGACCTGTGATAGTAATGCCACAATCATAGTGCTAACTGTATTTATCACCTGTGTTCTTCTGCGTGTGTGTTTTTTAAGAACACTTAACACAAGGTCTATTCTCTTAACATATTTACAAATGTACAATAGTAGGTAAAATTTAAATGAGATTTGAAATTTGCCAGAAGTGAGGAAACAGCATTCCAAAACACAAGTCAGCATATCCAGTGACTTCAAAATTAAATGAATAAGTGAATTATCTAGAAAACTTGTTACAAAATATAATATTTTTGATAAAAATTCTTTTCCTTTGGGTAAATACCCAATAGTGAGATTGCTGGATTGAATGGCAGGTCTGCTTTTAGTTCTTTGGGGAATCTCCATACTGTTTTTCATAGAGGTTGTACTAATTTGCAGTCCCACCAACAGTGTGTAAGCATTCCTTTCTCTCTGCATCCACGTCAGCATTTATTATTTTTGGACTTGTTAATAGAAGCCATTCTGACTGGACTAAGGTGATATATCTTTGTGGCTTTAATTTCCCTGATGATTAGTGATGTTGAGCATTTTTCAGAAAGATACTTGCACTGGAATGTTTATTGCAGCACAATTCACAATTGCAAAGATGTGGAATCAACCCAAGTGCCCATCAATTCATGAGTGAATTAATAAAATGTCATATATGTGTACCATGAAATGATATATGTATACCATAGAACTCCCTTAATATTTTGAAATTAAAAAAATAAAATCTTAATCTCTAACCCTAAGGATTCTGATTCAAGTGATCTGAAGCTTGGCTGGGAACTTGAGTTTTTAACAAGCCACCCAGGACTCTCTAAGTAGCTCACTGGAAAGCTGTTTTGGAATATGCATTGTACACATGTTTGTTTCTGAAAGGGCAGACATGGTAAAGAACACATAAGCATTTCCATGAAGTTGTTGAGGGGGTAGACTGAAGAGGAGTGGGAGAAATGTGTCAGAAGGTGTAGGTGGGTTCTAGATTGTAGAGATCTTGACCATCTTATAGATATTGAGAGGTCATTAGAGTTCTTGGGAAGAACAGTACCATCATCAGATGGATTTTTAGGAAGACAGATCTGGTTGGATTTTATAGAACAGTTAGATCTGGAATACCTGAAGCCAAAGAGAACATAGAAGAAGTTACTATAACAATCTTACAAGAGAAGAGCTTTATTTAAGGAAGTAAAAGTAGAGAGAAAGGCATACATTTGGTGGATAGTTCTAAGATAGAAAGAGTAAGTTCACTACCAACTATTTTACTATATTTTTGGTAGTTATATTTTTTATTGTCATTACTTCAGACTTGATATGAAGTATTTCTTTATTGGGGGGAAAAACTTTTCTTCCACCCTACTTCCTACTCTAATAAGCAAAGAAAATCGAAGAAACACTGAAAATGCTTTCCTTGGATTTAAATTTGTTCACACAAAGACAGGATAGAGAAGATTCTTCAGAAAATGGCAGAATTGGCTGTGGAGATGAATTGTGGAGATGAGTTTCTTTCAAGACTTTCAAGGAACATCAGATAAATACTGGGAGACAAAATTACTGAAGACTGAGGAGGACAAGGAGAGAAATTAGTGGCATTCATGCCAAATCTTAGCCACTTGTCCCTGGGCATTTTCTTTTATAGCACATATCTTCCACTTGTTCATCTGGTGACATTGTGCTTGTTAAGGTTAACATTTCATTGGTTCTGCATTCCAAAACATTGGCAGGAGAGCTTTTTGAGACTAAATAATAATAAATACCAACTCATAGGGTGGTGGGGATGTGGAAGGATGGAAGAAGTAGGAAGACTCCTTGAATGCTGCATGAGAAAATATAATTTTATAGATACCCATAAAAATGCCCTTTAACCAGTAATCCCACTACCTAAAAGTTATCCAAAGTACATAATTCTAAAGAAAGAAAAATCTACGAAAGCAAAGGCTTTGGGGCAGCATTTTCTATTTCAGGTAAAGGGTAAATCTATGAAGAAGAAGGAGGAGGAGGCAGATGAGGAGGAGGAGGTAAAGAAAAAGAAGCAGCAGCAACATCTGTAGCAGAAGAAGCAGTAGTAGCCACTTAAATATTCCAGGTACACCAGGATGATTCAATAAGTTATAATAAATAATTGATAGCATAAGGAATTTAATTTTTACACCAAAATCATAACTGGTGAGAGAAGGATGCTTTTGTTTTTTAGATGTTTTATATCAGGAGTTGTTGAAGCAAGGACCATGGGCCAAATCTGGCCCACTGCCTGTTTTTATAATTAAGTTTTATTGGCACATAGCCATGCCCTTTCCTATACATATTTCAGGCTACCAGGGTAGAGTTGAGTGGCTACACAAAGACTGTATTGCCTGTGAAGCCTAACATATTCATTATCTGGCCCTTCATAGAAAGAATTTGCTGACCTCTGCTTTAGACTAAAATGGAAACAATATTTCTCAGATTTGTTTGCTATGAGCTCCCACATCAGAAAGTGTCATCCCCGAGAAAAGACGGAGAGGACACAGTTTGAATGTCAGCTCTGTCACTTTCTAGTGCATGGCCCTCAGGGATAGCATTTCACTACCAGAGTCTCAGTTTTTTCATCTGTAAAATGAGGGTCACTCCTTCCTTAGAGTTCTGCTAATGTGATTGGACACCCTATTCATAGTACACACAGTTTAATGGGTTGAACATGGTCAGGACTCAGTCCTGGATACTACCAAGTCTTAGGGGTCAGACATACTGGGTTCAAATCCCAGATCAACCACTTAATTAACTCTGTGACCTTGGGGAAGTTACTTATCTCTCTAATTCCTCAATTAATTATAATGCAAAATGATGATGACAATGAGATTCTGTCAGGCGTTCAGAGTTTAATGAGAAAATATATGAAAAGGTTTAGCATAGTGTCTATGCTACACAGTACTACAGTACAGCAATACTCTACAAGAAGTAGCTAATATCCTGTCTCTCTGACATTCCATTTATCTCCTTTATGCAAGTATGATCATCTCACTCCTTGGCTTAATTTAATGCATCTTGATTACCTTCAAGGTGAAATCTATCTCCTTAACCCTAGCAAAGCCCCTCATGTCTGGTCACTGCTATTCTCTGCAGCTTTATCTCACATCTCTCCCAGTTTCCACCTGCCTACCCTCCACATAGAACACTTAGCATATTCCCTAGCAAATAATAACCCTGTAGTAAGTATTTTGATTTTTTTAAAAATTAACAAATCTTGAGTATGTTTTGAAATTTGAAACATGTGTTACTTTTTTTTTTTTAAAAAAAAAACCTTTTTTTTTTTTAAATGCACTCTTATGGTGCTTGCTATGTGCTATTCTAAGAGCTACATGATATTCACTCATTTAATCCTTGCAATCACTTTTTGGGATAAATAAATCTATTAGACTCATATTGCAGTTAAGAAAACTGTGGCACAAAGAAGTTCAGTAATTTAGACAAATTCACACAGGTGACAAGTAAGAAACCTAAAATTAAAACTCAAGCAGCTGGGCTCAAAGCTTTCACTGTTAAACATGTTGCTGAATTTCCTCTTATAACATAAATAGAATTGAAATTAGGGTTCACAGGATAATTGAAAAGATTGATAATTCCAAGTGCTATTGAAGATACAAAACGACCAAAACTTTCATACATTTCTGGTGGGAGTGTACATTGGGAGAACTTCTGTGAAACACCTCTTTAACAGCGTCTAACTCAGCTTTCTAAGTACGTGCCCACCCTAAGACTTAGCAATTTTATTCCTAAGTATGTTTCCAAGAGAAAGGAATGCATGTACCAACCAAAAGACATGAACAAAAATGTTTATAGTAATATTTTTTTACAATAGTCCTCAAAAGAAAGTAGTCTAAACAAATAAGTGAAAGGATAAATCATAGTACAGTCATATAATGACATACTACACATCAATATAAATAAATGAACTAATGCCATACACAATAATCACACAGACTACTTTCCCAGACATAATACTGAGCAAAATGAGCCAGACACGAAGAGTGCCTTCTATATGATTCCTATTTATATAAATTTCAGAAATAGGCAACATTAACTTATGTTGAAGGAAGTCAAAGATGGTTGCCTGGGTGTATGTTCATGTGTGCGCAGGGGAGGGGATGATGAGAAGTTGTACGAGGGATAGGAAATCTTCTTTCACTTAAACTGAGAAGAGGTTATCCAAGTGTAGACATACATAAAACTTCATCAAGGTGCACTCTTAAAATCTGTGCACATTAGTATATATATCTCATATCTTAACAAACAAGCAAACATACAAACAAAACCAGAATAAATCAATGACTATGTCCTACCTAGTAACCTAGTAAACTGGAGATCTGTGAAATTTAATTCAACAAGAAGAAATGATCCTCTTTCTCTCTTTCTATCTAAATCTCTCTCTCTCTCTCTTTCTCTCTCTCTCCTCCAAAAAGTCTCTTCCAGAAGATTCTAGATTGTACTATATTTAAAGTGTCATAACATCAAATGATGGACTGCTTTTCTAACAAAAGAACACGATTGACCTTGAATCCCAAAATAGAATATCAAAAACCAGAAACAGGTTTCTTCTTCCTGAAATAGTTGAGTGAGTAGATTTTGCCTCATTGCAGCAGCTAGCAGCCAATCAGGCAATTTTGGTTGGCCTAAGGGCAATGGGATTGTGAAAAGCATCCAAGGATGGAGTCAGTGTTTCATGATCTGCCCCAAGCTCCTGTACTAAATCAATAAAAATCATCCACAGATTTTTGGACTTACTTTAAGAAAGTAGCATTTCTGCGACCTCCTAGACAGATGCAAGGAACAGCTTGACTCTGGGTTTAGAAATATCTTGTAAATAACAATTCCCATTGTTCAGAGTTATTCTGGCTGATGAGCCAATAAGTTCACAGCTTGACAGAATGTATGTCGGTGTATATTGACTTTGCCCTTGAGAGAACCTCAAGATTCGTTTCCTCATGAGGAAAATTTGGACTATAAAGCAACTAAGAACCAATAATTCTTGAAGTTCTCTGGTTTGCATCAGTTGACTGCAGAGAAGAGCTGAAATTTTATCTGGTGACTTAAACATTGCACATCTCTCTTACTACCTTTGAATAGAAGATATCTCAAAATTTTATTTTAGCAAAACCACATTTGTCATCCCAGTTTCAGATCCAACAAATCTTTATCGAGCATTTAACCTGCTCCTTGAAATGTCTAAGAAAGCCCCATTTTGTAGATGGGAAACCATATTAGGTAAGTTTCCATATTACTCGATCCTGGCAAAATCAGAATTTGAATCAAGATTTTCTGACCTTGGGAAAAACTCTCTAAGTTTCCATTTAATTGCGGTTGCTTCTTTAAAGTAAAATAATAACATGTACGAACTAGTCATCCTTCTGCTATTACTAGGTATATGACCTTGGGATAATTATTTCACTGCTTTAACTTTAGTCTCTTGATCTGAAGAATAAATCGGTTGCACTAGTATGTCTCTCCAAAATGTTGTGGTTTTCTACCTACCATATTTAGCTCTAGAAATATGTCCCTTCTTATTTCCTGCCATGGCACAAAAAGAACCACATTAAAACCAAACAGAGTTTTATTTGAACTAGAAATCTGTTGGGAAATTGTAATTCAAACCACTCAATCTATTCTTTTCCCTAATAAGATTATTTAACAGTGCCCACTTTCACAGAGAGGAATTTGGGATGAAAGGCTGAGCTGTATAAGCAAGGCCAGATTTTTAAAATTCATCGTAATTAAAATAAATCATGTACCAAATGACCTGAGAATATTTAGGCAGAAAAAAATGTAAATGTTTTTAAGAATTGAGTAAATGAATATTCTAATGGAAAAAGTAGTGATTTTCTTTTTTTTTTCTGTTTCAGCATATTATGGGGGTACAGATGTTTAGGTTACGTATGTTCCTCTTGCCCCCCTCCCCCCTAAGTCCGAGTTTCAAATATGTCCATTCTTCGGGTGGTGCGCATTGCACTCTTTATGTATGCATATACCCGTCGTCTCCTCCCTCCTTCCCCCTCCCCCTCAGTAGTGATTTTCTTTACATAATATGTACGTGAAAAGAGAGTTTTAAGCTTCTATTGGCTCATAGTTTCATTAAGCAATTTTCAGAAGTACCCCATGTATTTGTGCTTTGCTATTGGATTGTGAAGGTAATAGCCACTCAGCTGAGCAGATTGACATCCTTACATATTTCTCAATGGGAAAATTCTTTATACTCTCTAAAGCCTTAGAGGTATGAATTTCATCTACATGAATTATGCTCTTGCAATGGCAACCTAGGATTCCAGAAAGTTAAGGAAAAAAAACTCAACACTTAGCTATTTGGTAAAGCCAAAAATTATACTTTTTCATCTCATCGAGTTCAAAGTTACATACGAAAATACAAAAATTGGCCTTTCTATAGTTTAGTTCAATTTAAGAAAGACTGAGTTCAATTTAAGAAACACACAGTATATGCTCACACATAGAGAATGATTTGGAGTATAAAATTTTCTAAGAATAAGAACCCACTTCTATTAGGATCAGAATTATAATAAAGCAAATATCAAAAGAGTTATGCCTACATCTCATACATTCCATAAAAGAGGAAAAATTAGTATAGTATTTGAGAGTCATGGAAGACTCCCTGGAAGAAGTAACTCATAAGAAGAGTTTTTAAGATAAGTAGGAGTTATCCAGGTAAAGGAGTTTGAAAGGACACTCCTAAAAGATGGCATACAAAGGAATTATACTGGACATAAAGAATTTAAGTACTTAAATTAAGTAGTTGAAATGAAGTACTTGCCATAACACCCTGGTGCCTTCTCAGGTGCCATCAATTCTCCTAATTGCACAACTCGTAACCATCTAATTTTTCAGTCCAGTTCCTTGAGCCTCAAACTGTTCCAGTTCTCAACTGACAATTTTTTCCAAAGACTTTATGGGCTATCAATGTATTCTCATGCATAAAGCACAGGGAGTCACTACAAGAAAGTGAACAAAAATGACAGAAATACCAACTGATAATGATTTTTCTTTATGCAATTATGTTTCCCTGTTGAAGAAAGGGAGTGAGACTTTGTAGCCACATCCCAAACAATCAGTGAATGTGGGCTTAGCTTTGAGTAAAGAAGCTTTCTTCAGCAGAGGACAATTTCCCGAAAAGGACTCACCTGTGAGCCATCATCAGTGAACATATGACAACACATCTTGCATTTGGGGGAATAAGTACCTTAGTCCAGAAAGGGTATCTGGGCGGTACACCACAGTAATCACTATTATTGTCATATTACTTAGTCCTATTAATCCATTTGAGGACACATATTTAATCCTAATAGCATTTCCACCCTTGCTGAAATTAATTATTACATATGTTCTAGGACTGAAGTAACAATATCTCATAAGGTGGTAAGGTTATACCACTGGCATTTAGGGTGACGAGGAGACCACAAATCATATACTCACTTTGCACTGTTAAGGAGAGAGACTAGAGGAAAAAGGAGTAGAACTAATCAACACCTACAACACATAGGCACATCAGCCAAATGTAAGCAGATGGATTGCTTCATTTTACACTGAAAATAGCCCCTGATATAGGGTCATCATCAGGGTAGGGGATAAAAAATGACATCAAGAGATTGTGGTTTCCAATATCTCTTCTCAATCCTACTACCTTGTAAATCTGCCTTCTGGTTACCTTACAAAGAGTTCCGTGTACCTTATTTAACTTAATCCTCACAACAGCCTTATGAGTTTGGTATTCTCATTCTCATGTTACAAATTAGAGAATTAATGCTCAGGTAGTTTAAGTGTGTTATCCCAACATACTGAGTGACAGAACTGGAACTTTCACACAGGTTTATTTGGTCCCAAAGCCATACAAATCCTTTGCCCTATAGTAAACTGTCTCTGGAAGCTTCAAATTAAAATGCACCTCCAGGAAGAAAAAGTTAATTCTCTATGGAGGAGAATTTTACGGAAATCTCTTAGGCATGGAAAGAATTAAATATGAGCTCAATTCCCCCAATATCTAAGCTCTTTGGTAATGAGTTTCTTGAAAGTTGTTTTTGTTCTCCAGGGTGCTAGTGTCAAAAGAAATAATCCATTAAACCTGCCTTACTTCACTAAACTGCTGGTTAGCCTTCCAACAAGTAAATAAAACACCCTTTGCACCCAAAGATGAATTCAATCTTCAGGAAATTTATAGAAAATATATAGAAATATAATTCTAAAACTCATTATTGGAATTAAAAATAACATGTTTCTTCTTGAATTCCAGTAAAGCCTTTAAACTGACCACGAAGAAGCAGAAATAGGAATGAATACAGTGATGGATTCTTAATCATGGAATGTCTACTGGAATACTCTGAGGTTACAGGGGAGGTTATATAAATGCCAATTATTAACAAGTATTGGCCTGTGTTGCACAAGACCCAATATGGAGATTGAAGGACAACAGTAAGAAAACCATCTTTAGCTTTCAATCACAGTATCTTCTACCTCTCTATGAACTTAAGCTGATAAGTAGAGACATTGCATTGCTGCTTATAAACTAGAGAGAGCATGATTAGATTATTCAACCACATCTAACATCTCCTAATAAATGAGAATCAAGTTGACAGAAACTAGAACTCTTGATGCATTCATCAGCTGGTAGAATATTTTCTTGCCAGAGAAGTTGATGGGTTTGGTACAATGAAAATTATAGTGTCTTTAGAGTCCATCTTTGGACATTACTTAACTTCTCCTGGCCTGAGCTTTCCTTTCAGTGAAGAAAGGAGGGGAGCTAGGGCCATCTACTTTGCTGTAATGCAGAGATAACTAAATGGGATGACGCATGACTGCAGTAAATGCTCTATTTTGCTTCTTCCTTTTCTTTTTCTTGATGAACTTGTGCTCAGGGTTTGTTAAAAATAAGGAAAGGCCACCTGTAAATTAGGTAGGTAGGATGAAGTAGTAAGTGAATGTATAAACAATCTGTTTAGTCATTCAAAGCTACGTTTTCAAATAACTTCCTCCAGAATATTGAAAAATATTAATAATTAAATCTGTATTATTTTTACAAGGTTGAGATTAAGAGAAAAATCAAATTTCATTGGAGAAGATAACATCCATATAAACTACCTAATGCAGAGCTATGGAAATTGTAGGGTGTTCAGTAAATAGAAAGTCTTATTATTTTAATATATGTGCTCAATTTTCTCCAGATCAGTGGCTTCTGGGAATTTAAAGTGTTCAGGGCATTTGTTCCTGCCTACTTCTTATTGGCCTAGTTTTACCCCCAGCTTTTCTATTTCTGAATATTTTGATTCCCTATCTTGGTTATTGATTCCTGGCTATACTTCCTTGATCCATGAGTCAATTTTGTGCTTATTACTTTAACATTTAACTAAGTCATCCCTTCTTAGTATGATTCCCGGCTTCTGCTGTCACCTCCCAACTGACATATATTCCTGCAACACAACCCATACTATGGACTTCTATAATTTTATGGGATCATTCCTGACATTGGCAGCTCCCAGATAGCACTGACTTGATGTGGGTGGTATATTTTATCTTTGATGTTTCCTCAGGGAGATCAGTATAGCATCCCATAAATAGAAGAAGGAAAGAAAAGTGATTACTTACCTAATGCTCTACAGTCAATGTGATAGGTATGCAGCAGATTGTATTATTGCTCCCAATTCTTTATACCATCCCTTTAATGAAATAATACATCCAAGCCTTCTGCTATGTGACTTTTGAGAACTTCCTGTGAGAGTCTGTAGAATATATTTCCCCACTTCATTGATGTTGGGCTTGGCCACAGGCCCACTTTGGCCACCTATATTTTAGCAGTTGTGGTGTAGTCAGATGCTTTAAATACATTCTTGTGACTGGACTCAGCCTCTTGTACTTCTGCCTCTACAATAGCTTCCCTGGGAACTGATAGCTCTAAAAGGACAGGGAGGCAACATGGACTATAGCTTGTGTTACAGTCAAGGCTTAAGAAGTGAACAAAATAATTTAAGTCCATAAGGCTTGTCATTTTACCATGGTGAGAGGAATGCTATCATCTAAGTGCTTTCTATTTTCAGATGGAAAACAAATAATTCTATTAGAAAGAGTGATTTAAAAAGATATATAATAATATATAACTTCTATTGCTTACAATGCACTGCACATGCATTATCTCAAACTTCATAATCATCCTATGGTAGATATAATTATTACCTCCATTTTCAAGAGATGAATAGGCTTAGTCCTGTAAAGATTTAGTAACTTGTCCAAGGTCACAGGAGTGATGAGCTTACATTTGAATCCAAGCTGGACTTAAGTGCTAGGACTATTAAGCACCGTGACTGTGTTCTACTCCACTTTTATTGTCTGTGAATAAGAGAAAGGTGGAGGTGGTCCATCAGAAACTGAGTCCAAAGGGAAAATATGTGACTAGTCAAGCTGAGGGTCATCAAGAAAGCTGCAGGTAGGGGACAGCAGAAATGGAGGAAATGTTTCCAATAATGCATTAACCCCCCAGTAAAATAGTCAGCTGTAAACACCAACCAGATCCAGAGAGTGTGGCACCAATTCACATCAGTATTAATCATGTGGAAACTCTTATGCTCCTTCTATCTCTCCTACCTCTCTCCAATCCCAGAGGGTCAGAAATCTGGGCTTTTAGAAAGTACATGCAAAAATAGAGAACAAATCAGTCATGCTGGCATCCCACTGCAGGAAGCTAGACTGCAGCCAGCCAGGGATGGGAAACAGGTATCTGTAACATTGATTGATGTTTATAGTTTTGATGATTTTACTATTCAGTAGATAGAACATAATAATTAATGATTGGAGGATCTTTTATTACCTGAATACATTTACTCAGGTTCAGGCTAAGCACGATTATTTTTTAATGATCTACCATGAGTCACACATGTTAAAATTAATGGTTATACTATGAATAGACTGTAAGTTTCTTGAAAGAAAGGACTGTATGTTCTACTGTTTTTCACATTCCTTATCCTATCCTCCAGCCCCCTCACCTCTACCCTTTAATCTGCACAACATGATTCCTCTGCCAAGTTGGCCCCATTCGATTCTCAGTGAAGCCCTGATCAGTGAAGCCCTGAAATTAGTGTATCAAGGAGACCTACTCAACACTTAAATCAAACTAATTTATTAATCATTGACTATGTTGATTATCGATTGCATGTATCAAACCCAGGCGATAGAGATGGATAAAATAAGATACAGTCTCTGTTCTCAGTAAATGTACACTCTTCTGGGGGAAAATAATTATAGGTGTAAACTATAAGTCAGTATGTGCTACATTATCAAAGATTATGGTCAAGCTACCAAGGGAACAGATGAGAAAAAAGAGCCAACTCTGTCAGGAGACTCAAGACATGTTTACAAAAGAGAACTTCTGAGCCAAGTATTTAAGGTATGAATAGTTGTACCAGATAAACAGGAAGAACCTTCCAAAACAGAGAGAGAAATATTTTCTAAGGACAGAGGCATGGTCAATGTGATATATTCAAGGACGCACAGTGTGGTTGAGTCAGAGCATCTCTGTAGGCTAAAGCTGGGAAAGTAGGCTGGCTCTCTAGCTTGGTGGAGAATGGATTGGGGAAAGACTAGGTAGATGTTCATCCTTGTTTGTCAAGGTTGGGGAGTGATCTCCACTCCTGTAAGTGCTAGAGAAAACATAACCAGGCACTATTTCTGCTCTCTCGTCCACTATACTCCATTAATGAGGTGTGAACAATTGTATCTAAATTTAGCAGGATGGATTCAATTCTACCCTGTGCATTTGTCCCAATATGTACCTAGCATTATGGGTATATTAACTCAATCTTTCTTATCTTCTTTCTTTATTTCAGTTTTGCTACCTATTATTGGATTTTTTTTTTAAAATCAGGCTAAGAAGTAGAAAAAATCATGCCATTTACACTAGTCCAGACTTAGCAGTGATGAAATTAATACTGTATTTAATTTCCTATTGCCTTATCAGAACTATGTCTGGAATTGGTTGGAACCAGTAAGAGAGGAGGAATGACTGGCGAGATTTTTCCAGCAGTCTCAGTAATGTCAGATTTGAAATGTGATCATGGGCAGTGCAGGGACTTGGAAGAACTTTTGAAAGATGCCCAAACTTGTGAAATTTGCCAGTCCTACGCAGGTAATGAGAGAGGACATGAGAAGGTATTATTTGAGTTTCGACTTTGAATGATCAGGATATTTGCAGGTGGAAATGAAGTGACATTCTTGACAAGGAGGACCAGTAAGAGAGTATTGGTACAAAACAGAAAGGTGGAAATGATGGGTGTTTGTAAATGATGCAATGGGAATTACTATAGTGTTGACGGAGCATGTGTATGTATAGATAAAACTGAGAAATAAAACTTTAAAAAGTAGATATATCTGAGGAAAGGTATGAAAATCATAGAAAACTAGGGGCTTTGATATAATTGGGGCTAGTAATGAGAAATCATTGCGAGTTTTTATTAAAAATAGTAACTTAACAAGATTTGTCAGTATTGAATATCTCTTCCATACTAAAAGTTGTATTGTGTGTCATACGTATTTGAGTGTTTGTGTATATATTTTTCTCTTTTTGTTTGTGTTGCTAATGTCAAAAGAAGCCATCTAACATTGATATTCACTGAAGTCTGAATTTAGGCCATGCCAAAATATATTTGTATGTGTATCTGTGTATATATATTCTTATGTGTAAATGTGCATGTAAAAATAGCAAGTTATTAATAAACATTCAAAATTTTAGAAAGAATGTTATACTAAACATTAAAAAAGTCATTTTCAGTCTCATTTGTTCTTCCAGGGAGGGACAAACCTTACCAGACTTTGGGATTCTCCAAATGTCTTGAGCTATTTTTTAAAATGCTTTGGGTTTGGCAGATCTCAAAGCCAATGTTTGCCAAGTCCTTTTTCCCTTAATTTTTAAACCCACATGTATTTCAAGGGAATTTTATGCATATGCATTTTATTCATTTACGCTTAACTCATCAAAAAATTTGAGGACATTTGAAGTCCAAGAAACCTTCAGAGTCTCTGTTATTAAAAGCCTGGAAATTATAATTAAATCTTAGATACTCAAGATTGGCATTTATTCCAAAATGAGGACTTCCAGTCTTATACATGTACCTAACCAAATGCCTTTTCCTTTAATGAACAGCTGGAATCATATTTTTATGTTCAGTTCTCCATGTGGGAAGCTGATGCTACCATACTATCAATATTGCAACTGTTTCTAAGTGGTTGTGGGTTTTCATTGGACCATTGAACTGCTTCTTGGTTCTATTACTGAAGAAATATCTGTGTGATATAGACAAAGAACAATTGTAACTACTAAGTTAAAACATGGGCATTGGAACCCAGGCTCTTCATCTCATTACCATGGTAACTACCTACTCAGTGGTAGAACTGCGGGGAGTGGATTACCCTCAAGTGCACACTGCATTAAATTCCTGATGCCAAGAGCCGAACTTATACAGGCAGAACATCAGCCAATGCTGTATATTTGAACTTCTGACATCTGGCTATTCTCATATGAGGATTCTTCCTCCATTGGCAACATTGAAAGAAGTAGATTTTTTTTTTATTTCTCTCTTTCAGTTTTGATTAAAGGAGAGAATGAATTTAGGGGTCTAAGTTTCATTTTTGAATTAAAAAAAGTCAAATTTCTTACAGTTTTTACAACTATAAAATGAGTTGGTTCTCACTCTAGTGTTATTTGACTCAAAATGTTCTATGAATTAATAGTAAGGTGGATGATCCATCAGTTATGTGTCAATATTTCATAGAACATAAAAAAAGTGATTGTTGGTACTGCTCTAAAAAATATTGACATAATTGTGTATGTTTTGAATAATATAAAAAGACAAGTAGCACATTAGCTTTTAATAAGTGAAGATTGGTCATCAGAGTTTATTATTTTTTAAGGTAAAATATGTATTGTAAGGTAAATAAAGCTACTCATTGGTGACAAAAAATCAGAAACCATTAAGAATCAGCGACTTTCAGAGACACATCAGAGATTTTTCCAGTTGTAATGCTCTTGGTTTTTTTTAGAGGATCAGTAAAATTTTATTTAATAAAATCATGAATTTTCAAGTAGAAAGAGAGGCTAGATATATTGAAGCTCTAGATATAGGCTCATAATGGTTATTGAACTACCCACTCTGTGGTGTTTGTGTGTTTACAAGTCACTTTCACATTTATTATCTGTTTTTCTCCAACTGTAGGAAACACATCACGCAGGAGGTAAAATGGCTAGTCCAGGTTCACAGAGCAAGATGATGTTTGAGCTGGAACTGGAACTCTCCAAGTTGGCATACTCCTTCCACTAAATTTTTTGATGCCTCTCAAACACTAAACATAAATAATTTTCTTGAATGCTATCCCATCCCACCTCTCAAAGCACTCTGTTTTAGCTCTGCCACATTTAACAATTATGTTTCAAACTCCATAGCCTTTATAGTTTGTTACAAATATGCATTTGAATACATACATATAAATACTTATCTACTTAATTTATTTATTTTGCATACATATTCTTTACATAATTATGTAATTCTATTTGCCCATCCTCAACAATTACATCAATTCATTGAGAGTGATACTTAAGCTTTCTCTGTTTTTTGGAACCTATAAAGTGCTGGGAGGTGAACATGTTGAGGCATTGCCACCTGTCCCCCCATGAATCACAAAAATTAATCCAGTTGCTCTAGTGGCTAGGTATGTCTCCCTTCTCCTCACTGCTCTAGGCTGCAAGGTCTGTTAAAGGTAATGATTTTCTCATGTATGAGGGGAGCTTTATTCAGACAAAGCTATGCAAGACTAGTTTATATTCTTGCTAGGGCTTTCTAAATTATAATCCCAGATACCAGACAAGGAGTAGTTGATAAATAAATTTTCCTCTGCATTCTGGGTCAACAAATTCCAATTTACCTGATATTAAGATACCTGATTTCTTCCTAGAAAGACCCTGGCTTCCTTCTATAATCTTGTTAAGTATAATTCTGGATATAGTCAACCACCAAAAATATCAAAAATTTATTGCTGAGCAAGGGAACAACTAGGATTCAGGATTTAGTCCTGGGTCCAGAAGCAGAGCTACAGAAATCAGTGTTCAGGATTCTGAATGGGTGGATACAAGGATGAAGCAAGTTCAAAAATTTGAATCTTAAGGACCAAGTCCAGGTGGGAGCCTAAGAGAGAAGTAGCAAGAAGTACTAGGAAATATCATATTCCAAAGCTCACATGCTGAAACAGGCTAAGACTGAAGAAAAAAGTGACCCTAAGACAAAGGAGCTTTCTGAAGAGCTTAAACACCCAGTGGGTTTGTTTTATCAAGAATACAAGTTTTTAACATCTACTATGCATTATCTTCCAGGTACTACTATAAGGCTCTTAAGTGTTTTATTTTAATATTCAGAATATACTTTTAAATACAAAATTTCCATGTAGCAAACATTTCTTGAGGATCTTCCTAAATTATGTTTCCCTCTTCTCTGGAAGCTGCCCCTAATATACTGAAGTGGTTCATTCAGTAGTGGTGTCTATTCTACAGAAATCCGCCCCTGACTCCTAGCTATAGCTGAGAGGTCCATGTATTATCACCTGGCCCCAGCTACATCAATTATATTCTGTCTGGAAATTGTGAACCAAGAGAAACAGATATTAGGTGTTTTGAGAACTAGGAGTTACTGATGATAACACTGAGAGAGAATATTCTTAAATAGCCACCATTGAAGTCCTTCGAAGTTCTCTCGAGTTCTGTCCTTACCAAGTGTGTTTTCTATTGCTGCATAACATATCACCACAAACTTAGTGGCTTAAAATGGTAAAAATTTATTATCTCAAGTTTCTGTGTGTCAGGAGTCTGGGCATAGGTTAGCACCAGGTTCCCTGCTCCAGATCTCAGATAGCTAAAATCAGACTGTCAGCTGGAGATGCAACCTCATCTGGGACTTGGGGTCCTCCTCCAAGATCATGCAGGCTGTTGGCAGAATTTAGTTCCTTATGGTTGCAGGACTGTGGTTCCATTTTTCTTGCTGGCTATTGGCCAGGGTTTACTCTCAGCCCTAGCAACCTCACTCAGGTCCTAGCCATGTGGCCTTGACAGCTTACTTCTTTAAAGCCAACAGGAGAATTTCTCTTATGACAGAGTCTTACGCAATGTAATATCACCATGGAGTAGCTATCCATCATATTCAAAGGACTGACCCACATTCCATGAGAAGAAATTATACAGAGCATGACAGAAGTGGGTGGGAATTTTAGAAGCCGTCTTAGAATCTGACTTTCACATTGAAGTCTGGTAGGTTAAGTCTTATTTAGATTTCTTGAAAAAGACTGAGCTCCTTTGAAAAAAAATTGTGTGTGTATGTCCTTACTTAGCCCCAGGTTTGGTGTGGTGTGGTTTGATTTTTCCACTTACAGCCAGTAGACTATTAATTGATATAGTATATTTTGTCCTCCACATCAAACCCAAGACTCTCAGGGAATCTCTGAACTATAGGGCTTACATTTTTACTGTGAAATCATATAATTTAATATAATTTGAAAACACATTAATAATTTCATAATTGATGTATAAAGATGGTAAATTGAATTTCTTCTCCATGCCACCAAATTCTTGACCTTGTAAAATATTTAATAGCTCATTTAAGGAGAAGTGATGTGTGGGATTGTTTCTAGTTGGCTTTCCTCAGCCAGGCAACTTGTCTTCTTGATGCTTATTCTGTGAAAAACATGGAGTTTAGCTCTTTCAGAATACATACAATCAACTACCTTGGAAGTTCTTTTATCCAACTTCCACACAAGTGATTTGACAAATTAGTCGATGCTCTCCATTGGAAAGGATCAATAGGTACAATTTGCTTTTTAAAAGTTACTGCATAATGTAATTAAATTAGGGTTGAGTGAAATGATTTTAAAAAATTGAGAAGCCATGATAAAGATCTGTGTCTGACTTATTTTCCAAGAGTTATCAAGTTTGACTTTCACTAAAATACTAGGTCACACATAATATTAGTATAAGAAATGCAAGATAAC
The DNA here is from genome assembly GCA_963575035.1 of Avahi laniger. NCBI lineage: Eukaryota > Metazoa > Chordata > Mammalia > Primates > Indriidae > Avahi > Avahi laniger. The sequence continues at coordinate 5,539 of CAUYSK010023403.1, read as the reverse complement.
ACTCCAATTAATATATCCAACTTGAATGCGAAAGCCTTGGGCTTAAATCGTTATTAATCAAGAAATATATGTTACTTACATCACATTAAAATGAATTAAGATATATAGGCATCATGTTTTATTATTTTTTTTTTCATTTTTACTAATTTGGTTATCCAGCCACCCATGATCTGCTAGTGTAGGAGAAGAGAATTTCTACTGTAGTAGTTTTTGTTCTCTTTGCCATGAGCCTAATTCATCATTAATCATTAAATTTATAAAAATGGTCCTTTCCTACCTTCCTTTGGATGTGCTTCTGGGTTTCTCCCTTTCCTTTTACAACAAGGCAGGTAGGTCACTACCAGGCTCCTGGAGATGTCTTTTCTTTCCCTAAGACACCCCCTAGTCCACTATTATCTTGTGTATTTTCTACTTTCTTTGTTTCAGTATTTCTTCATCCTATCCATTTATAATTGGAAAAGACTGCTATCAGTCTTTAGTGAATCAAGACTTAGAAACATAGGGATAGAAATGCTCCAATGAATGACCATTGCAAAATCAAATTAATAGTAAAACATGATGCTAAAAGCAAAGCAAGAAGAATAATGGACCTAGATTCAGATCTAGGTGATGCAACTGACTAGCTTTGTGGCCTTGGATGAATCATTTGAATTCACGAAACTATGTTTCTTTATTTCCAAATGGGTTTTAACATACTGCTATACACCCTTGAGAACCTCTTCAGAAAACAAACAAACAAATAAACAAACAAAACATCTGTAGGAGTTTCCTTAACTATAATTCACCATGATTTGTTCTATAGGAACTGAATAACCTTGAATGGCCAGACTAGACGAGATTTAGTTCTCGTAGCTAGAACATCAGCTAGCCTAGACTACTAAATGTTCTATTTGGAAACCTGAATGGAAAACTCTATCCAATAGCGATACTTTTCCTGGATGGTGACAAAGAGCTCGGTTAGATCCTCTTTCTTGGGAAGGATTGAACATGAGGCTGCAGGAGAAGTGAGGAGCAACTGAGCCATAAGAACAGCAGATCAAAGGATTTGATCTGGGGCTACTAGGTCAATGATGATGTCCCTAATGCTTTCTTCTGTCCCCCAGGATACCTGGTTCTTCAACTGTTAGGACAATTCGGGTGCCTTCTTGTGTCCTCACATATCCTCACAATAAACCCCTGTCACCTGGGGCAATCGAAAGGTGCCTCTGTTCCTTGATCTTAACTCACTCTCTGCAAAGTACTAAATTGAGAATAAGATCATGAACATAGAAGACCTGGAGACAGCTTGGAGAATTCTGGGAAAATTAAAGATAATTTCCACCTGGTATCCACCACCATTTAGGACACAGGTGATGAACATGAGTTGCTATTGTTAGTACAATTCTTTTTCTGTATTAATAATACTTATAACACCCGTGGGAAATTGGAAAGTATTGATAAATTTTAATTTCTTTAGGAGATAAAAACAGTTTCTAAATTTATCATAAAAGACTTCTCTTATGGAAGAAGCTTAAATCATCCCCAAGAGTTATCAGACACCTCTTCTAGAAAGGAACCACATCCATACAGTTGTCACCCCATTCTCCCATTGTCACCATCATTGCTAGTGCAGGCATAATCAGACTGTCCTACTCTATACTAAAAAAGGCATGACTCATTTTCAGCCCAAGACATATCCTTAATAAACATAAAAATTAACCTGGCAAAGAAGATGACTTCCCTGGAAATCTCTGCGGGAAGAAATCTTCTCTCTGGACCCAGCATAAGGAGAAATACAAGGGAAGGAGCTGGCAGAACATGCCGATAGCTCAGTGGGAGAGCAGAATGCAAGCCACAGCTGAAAGCTCAAGTCACTTTCGAAGGACATCTCTTTCCAAATTGAGAACAACCTCGGTGGGTACTGGTTCTGATTCCTCTGCCTGATTGGCACAATTTGTCCCTAGTAATATGGATGCCAAGCTTGAAACTTGTTGTTATTATAGGAAATTGAGGGTCGGCCTTTATTGCATTTGTAGTTTCCAGGAAATAAATCCTTTTCTGGAAATTAAAGAACAGTGCTTCAAACCAGAGTCTGGCTGCGGGATATTTGGAAGGCACTCTGCTTTGCTGGTTTATAACTTCATGCATATATTCTCTATTACTGACTATCCACTCCTTCCATTTGCATCATCCTCTGCACAGGTACATAAACTTAGTTACACCCTAGACAAATTCATGATTTCTCTCTCCCTCTCTCTCTCTTACACACACACAACTGAGATTATAGAGGCGCATTTCTGATATCAATGCATAAATACCCAGAGACAGATGTACCAAATTTGTCACTTTTGCTCAGCCCCAACAGTTGTGATATGAGGCAATGTGCCCTTTCTTTGGAATCTGGAAAATTCCTCTAAGAGCCAAACAAAGTCGTCATCTCTGCAACACGTTTGCCTAGGATGGTATGCCAGTACAGGCAGCACAGAGCCCAGAGTGGGAGAGCTTGACTCATCTTGACTCCAGGCCAACTCTCATCTCAGTGCTGACTTGACAAAATGGGACTGGGGTCAAAAATCACCCAATTGACTTGCCTCTTATATCCTCCAACTTCTTGACTTTTCTTAGAGCCTATTATTTTCCTTAGGATGCACAAGCAGAAAGGATCTTTTTCCTCCTGATTCAAATTGGGCGTAACAGCAGAGCAGATGGTACTGGTGAGTTAAGTAACAGCAGAACATAGAGTACAACTTGTTTTCAAAAACAAATGGCTCTTCTTGGAAGGTACAATCTAATAGGCCTGACAAATCAAAGTCAAATTCAGGGAAATTGTTTTTTAAGCAATCAGCCAGCTAGCCATTTCCCTAAACTATACTATGGGGAATTTAGAGGCATCGTCCTTCTGTGAATATTTCTTCTGGTATTGAAGTTGATATGCCTCACAGGAAGAAGGATGCAGTAAATAACAATAATCAATCCCAACTTGTCCATATCACATCTCACTATTTTCATATTTCCCATACCTGATCTCACAGATTCCTCTCAATCAAGCAACAGAGAAGCTGGAGAACTTGTTTTAATTTTTCTTTTGAAAAGAAGATGGTTTCAAGAATTTGAGTGATTTGTCCAAGATCAAAGAAACAGTAAGCACTATAGTCAAGACTCAGTCCTACTTATTATTCACTTATTCATGCAAGTATGTGTATATACTTCAATGGACATTGTGCTCTGTGCCTGGAGACCCTATGAGGAACAAGACCATCAGAATCCCTGCTTTCACCAGGCTTACAATTTAGCAGATGGAGACAGGCAATTAAACAGACAATGACAATAAAATCCAAAAAAGGGGATACTCTGCAAAAGTGATAAGAGAACATATAGGACCATGTAATCTAGTCTGGAAGTGAAGAAGAGGATGGATTGGGAAAAAGAATAGGTTCTTAGAAGTCATGATATTTAAGCACTGTGAGAAAAATCACTGGGAATTATTGAGGTAGAAAGTTGGGAGTTGGGAAGAGAAAACAAAGAAAGAGGAAAAGTATTCCAGGCAGGGAAGAGCAAGTATGTGAAGACCAGGAATTAAGTCCAATTGTGGCAGATGTGAGGACTGGAAAGAAGTTTGGGATGGCTGGAACTAAGTACGGAAAGGGGTGAGTGGCTGGAGATGGTGAACACTGGTGAGCAGAGGCCTGAAGTGCAGGGCTTCATGCGCACCTTCGGTAAAGGAGTTTGGATTATACCCTAAGGATGATGGGGAACCACGGAAGGCTTTTCTGAAGTGGAATGGTTGGAAAATTACTTGAAAAGAATTAAAACCAGAGGCTACAGGTCCAGTTAGGATGCGTTAAAATAGTCTAAGTGAGAAATAAGTTAGATTTGGATTTAGGTAGTGAGGATTTGTGAGAACCAGGTGGATTTCAATGACATCTAGAAGTCAGACCTAACAGGATTGGTGAAGTGATGAATTAAATGGATTGGAGGAAATGAGATGGAACCAAGATGATTCTCAAATATTTGAGGGGCTGTGTAGGTAATGGGGTGATTGCCTCACTATTTTCTCTACCCATTCAGTTTCTGTGGGATATCATGGCATCTCTCTGTGATCGCAATCTCCACCCTGGAGTCTCTAATGGCAAGAAACATTCTTCTAATTGAAAAGTGGCATCTAGGATACCATTCTAGGCAACCTTAAATTGCTTGAGGATTGAATTGAAGGGTGGACTGCACAAAAGACATCTACTTCCCCTTGGAGTAGTCTTTTGGTATATATTGAGGAGATTTTGGTCTCCACATAAAAGAATTAAAGTCCTTCTCCTTGTTTGGTGCAATCACACCTCAGTCAACTACCAAATCCAGGAAATGTAAAGACCACTCTGAATCCTTGATCTTGTTCAGAGATAAGGAGGATCCTAAAACTCATCTGGTCCCATCTACTCATGCAAACAGAGACTGACACCTAGAGAGATGAAATGAATTTCTCAATGTCATTGGAGAGTCATTGATAGAATCATCACTAAAACTGTTTTCTAACTTCTAGACCATTGTTTCGGTAAGCATCATAGAATATTTATTGTGTCCTCCATGCATATTCAGTGTTTATATTATATTCAGTTTTTAATGTACTTTCTCTCTAAAATATAGGAATTGCTTTCTCCAATCGATTACAAAAGAATAAAACTAATGCTTGGAAAATCTAAGTGACTTGACAGGTGACAGCACAAAATGGCCCCAAACTTCAGTTGGACTCATATAACTCCAAATTCCATGTTCTTTCCACTGTATCATGCTGCCTCTCATAGGCTTCATAATTAAGGAAAGGTCTCAAAGGAAGATGGTTGCAGATTAAAATACCATCCATGGCACAAGGATCATGTGACATCAGGGAGAAACATTAACCCCTTCTTCTCAACCCTTCATAGAAATCTGACCACCCCTCAGCTGCTGCTGGTGACCTGGGTATTTATGACAAATGTAAAATACCAAACCTTCTCACCAAGAGCTTTTTGCCTTGCCTAGTGGCCACAGAGTAAGGTGAAGACACAGCATGAATCTAAGTTGCCTTATCTTTATTTTATTTATGTGAACAAGTTGCAATTTATTTTAATCTTTTGTTAAGAGGAAAGATAAGATTATTGAAGCAGGGTTCTTAGTTTGAGCACAGAGTCCAGCCCACCACAGTTTCCAGTTTGAGTGGCTTGAAGATTCATCCAAACACTTAAGTAGCATTGTTGGCAGTGCAGACACACCAGGCCCTGAGAAGGCTACAGCCATTTGGCACTGCTAAACTCTGTGACATATTAGGGCTCCCTCTCAATGGCCATTACATTAGGAAAAAATTTACAGCTCATGACCAACAGCTGTTCTTCTAAATAAAACAATATCGTTCATTCTTTTCCTTTGAGCATGCCAAAGTCCTGTGCTGTGTGAGACCAAGACTTGCACTTGACATTCAATGGAAATTATTTAGTTCTTGAAAACACATAAGAAAGCCAGTTATTTGTTCACTTGTTCATTTGTGTGTGTTCACCTGCCCTACTTATCCTTGCATTCATTCATTCGCTCA
>CAUYSK010023402.1:0-10815 GCA_963575035.1 Avahi laniger | reverse complement strand
AGCAAATAGAAGTCTCAACAATTGCCACTGGACTCGGTCCATTATCTAATAGGTGACCACAGAGGATTCTTTCTAATTGGGCTGATTTTTAGAGCATCATCATTTTAAGGGTTTGATACAGGAGTGTGTTGACAGAAGTCTAAAGCAGCCATCACTCAAGCCCGAACCAAATAAAATAAAAATAGAGAGAAATAAATAAATAAATAAGAATAACTGAGATTCAGCAAAAAATGAGAAAAAGCGAGGAGAAAAAAAGAAAGAAAGGAAGACAGGGAGCTCACATTATCAACCAATAAACCCAATAATCCATTAGTGACCAAGGTTGCTGAATAATATAGTACTTTCCCAGTGCCATAATTTATACTGCAGACTAGAGAATAGACACGGTTATTAGAGTGAGGGCTACTGGTGACACATGATGCATGACCGCGCGGCATTGATCTTCACACAACAGGAAGGTGTCTAGACGGGAGATGCATGGCCGTGCGATTCGGAGCAGGGCATATTTCACGGGAGGCCTAATGGAGTAGTGGAGCGGTGATGGATGGCGTTGCCAGCTTCAGTAGCAGTGCAGTTACAGCGGTGCTAATGTCCGACCTCTTCTGAGCCTCGTGTCCTTCATCCAGTCAGGGTGACCTCATCTAAAGGGACAGAAAATGAGACGGGGAGACGGGAGAGGGGTGAGAGAGAGAGGCGTGGAGGGGATCGGTCAGGGCAAGGCAGGCAGGGGTGGGTGCACAGCAGAAATTTAGGAGAGAAGGTAAGAAGGGAGAGGGCAAGAATCACGTGCGAGGCAACCCTAACATCCAAGTCCAAAATAATTTGTTGATAAATCAACAAAAGGTCTCTGCAATGCCTGTCTTCCCTCCCCAGTTCAGCAGCATTCAGGATTCCGGTGGGGCTGTCCTGGGGCTCCCTCCGCTGTGAGGATGGGTTCACATCCCCGCAGGAAAGAGGTGAAAGACTGAATGTGAGAGGGTCGGTCTGATGCTAATGGAGAGGAGGAGATTCTGTGCGCAGGTCTAAGTCATAGGCATTGATTATGGAACAGCGGAGGGGGAGAGCCCATCCCCCTCCTGGCCCCGTACCCTGTTAGATGATGCTTAATGCATCCTAATGACACCCTTGTTCATATCCAGGGGAAATTAATGATTCATGTCACAGCCAATCCAAATGCAAGGAGCTTTGTGGGTGTTATTTTTCCTTCCTATTTCTGTGTAAGATTCTTTCTCTGTGTCAGTGTTGGAGAGATATGCAGGATTCCAATCGTGCTTTTAGCTGATTTTTAACAAGGAGGAAATATTTATCACTCCTTAGGCTTCATTTCCTTGTTCTCCATCATTTCTAAGTTACTTCTTATTTGGAGTTGACGGGTTTAGAGATGTGGGAGCGGGGGCTAAGGCGCGCCCGTGAGACTGTCCAGTGTGGAACGAAGGGAAATGTTTCAGCCACTTGCGTTTCTTTTATGCATTCCTACTGCCCCGCGCCCCCCATGCACTCTCCGATCACAACAAACACACAGCTCTCTCCCTAAAAGTCACGTCTACTACTTCTCAGCCCACAGCAAGACCTGGGCAAGGTGATTTGACTTAACTACTCTGTTGGTCACTAGTACCTGAAAGGATCTTATGGGCCAAGCGCGTATTTGTTCAGTTCGAATGCCACGGATGGTGTACATGAGGTAGTAGTTACCAGGGCTGACGGTATTTTCATTGTTACAAACTTTGAAAGTTTTTTTTTTTTTTATAACTTTGGCCTTCATTTATTCCTCCAAAATTGTGCATAAAATTATATCTGTCACCTAAGGCTGTTGTCTTTGTGCTGCTATAACAAAATACTTGAGACTGGATAGTTTATAGAGCATAGAAATTTACTTATCACAACTCTAGAGGCTGGGAAGTCCAAGATCAAGGTGCTGGCGGATTTGGTCTCTGGTGAAGGCTGCTCTTAGCTGCCAAGATGGTGCCCTGTTGCTGCCCCCTCTGGAAGGGAGAAACGTCCTGTCTACATGGTGCCGGATCCGCACATGGAGGAAGGTGGAAGGGCTGGAGAACCAAACACTGGGTGAAGCGTCTTTTGTAAGGGCCTTAATCTCACTCAGGAGGGAGGAGCCCGTATGGCCTCATCACCTCTTAAAGGCCCCGCTCACATTGGCGGCACCTGAATTTTGGAGGCACACATTCAAACCATAGCAGCTGTTTTGGTAATCGTTAATCACCAGGACATACATTAGCTGGCAGAGCAGAGTTCTAGGTGTGGGGAAGAGCAAGCACTCATTCAGCAACTCAACAGATACTTATAGAGAGCCTACCATGGTCTGGGCTGTATGTAGATATCTATATATCCGTATCTGTCTATCTATCCATGTCTTATTGGTTCTGTTTCTCTGGAGAACCCTGACTGTATTCAGAGGGGGAACTCAGGCAGAGTGGGCGAAAGGGAGAGAGAGAGCTGGGAGTTCAGAAAGACCATGGTGGCAAGAGTTCAGCGGGAAGTTTATGGGAGAGAGAGCTGCATAGAGAGAGAATTCTGGAAACCTGTGGAGGGATCTCTTTGAGCATGCAAAAGAGTACTGATCAGTGCAAGTATGTGAGAAGACAACCCGGAAAAGAATGAGAAAAAGAACTGCCTGAAAGTGTTAGAGGGAACAATACCTGTTTTAGTGTATTTTTAAATGGCTGTGTTTTTAGAACATTAAAGTTAATTAAAATATTGAAAAATCGAAAAGTGAATATTTAAAAACTCACAATATTATTTTTTATTTAAACATTTTACTTATACCCAACCAAAAACTATTGTAATTTTTATTTTTGGCTTTAATGGTAGCAAACAGATCAATAATATTTTCAAAGTTGACTTCTTTGCTTATTTTACTTTTAATTGAGAGAATTGCCATATTTGGCAATTTTCTCCTGACCAAGGGGTGATCAACATTCAATATGACTTTAGGCATAAATTTTTCATAGATGCTCTTTACTGGATTGAGGAAGTTTCCTTCAATTCATACTTTCTTTAGAGGTTTTTGACATGAATGTATGTTGAATTTTGCCAAATGGTTTTCATGTATTTATCAAGATGATTTTACGATTTTCTTCTTAATTCTTTTAATAGAGTACACTATTTTTTTTTATGAATTACACTGGTTTTTGGATGTTAAAACCACCTTGCATGTCTAGGGTGAAACAACTTGGTCATCCTATATAGTATTATGCTCTCTATATACTGCTGGATTAGATTTACTAATATTTTGTCAAGAATTTTTATGTCTATATTCATGAGAAAAAAATTTGTCTGTTGTGCTCTTTTCTTGTTTTTCTTTTCCTGATTTTAGTATGAGGGTAATGCCGGTCTCATTAAGTGAGTTGGGAATCATTTTCTACTATTCAGTTTTCCGGGAGAGAGTATATGAAATCTCTATTATTTCTTCCTTAAAACATATTTGGTAGAATTGACTAGGGAATTAATCTGGGCATAGAGGGTTCTTTTATTTAAATTATTTAGGTTTTAAATTATTAGGTCAATTTCTTTATTAGATATACAACGACTTCAAATTTCTATTTCTTCTTGCGTCAGTTTTGGTAATTTAGAATTTTCAAGTTATCGCTATCTATGCTGGCATACTTTCATAAAGTTCTTCATGTATTCCCTTATTATCTATTGAAAGACTATCTTTCATTCCTTACATTAGGAATTTATGTTTCTCTTATTTTTTGACTAGTGCAGTTGGAGGTTTGTGAATTGTATTGCTCTTTCAAAGAAATTTTGGTTTCATTGATTTTCTCTATTATTTTCTGATTCCACTCATTGTAATTATTTATTGGCTTTTTCTTCTACTCACTTTGGGCTTAATTAGTTTTTCTTTAGCTAGTTACATTGATTTTTAAACTCATAACAATACACTATAAGCATTTAAAGCTACAAATTTTCCTCTGGGCACTGCTGGAACTGCACACTGCTTGTTTTTATGAATTGTGTGTGTTTTCAATAAACTTTTAAATTTTAGGACAGCTTAAGATTTATAGAAAATTGCAAATATAGTGTAGAAATTTCCCATATATCATACACTCAGGTTCCCCTATTATTAACACCATACACTAGTATGGTACATTTGTTGCAATTAATGAACCAAGTCCATAGTTTATTCAGATTTCCTGAGTTTTTACTTCATGTCCCATTTTTGTTCCAGGATCTCACCCAGGATACCGCATTATATTTATTAGTCATGTATCCTTAGGCTCCTCTTGAGAGTGGCATTTTCATAGACTTTCCTTGTTTTTTATGATCTTAATAGTTTTGGGGATTATTGGTCAGATATTTCTAGAATTTCCCTCAATTTGGATTTGAGTGATGATTTTTTTGTGATTAGATCTGAGCTGTGAATTTAGTTTTTAGCAATTGTGAATAAAGCTTCTACAAACCTCTGTGTGCAATTTTTTGTTTGGACATAAATTTTCAGATCAGTTGGGTAAATGTCTAGGAGCATGTTTGCTAGATTTTATAGTGAAAGTATGTTTAGTTTGTAAGAATATATATTTTAAAGTGATTGTGCCATTCTGCATTCCCGTTAGCAATGAATGAGAGTTCCTCTTGTTCCACAATCTTACTGGCTTTTGGAGTCATCAGTTTTTGGATTTTAGTCAATCTAATAGACGTGCAGTGGTATCACATTATTGTTTTAATTTGCAATTCCCTGATGACAAATGATGTTGAACATATTTTCATATGCTTAATTTCCATATGTATATCATCTTTAATGAGTTGTCTCTTCTGATCTTTTACCCATTTTTAAATATTTTTTTGCTGAGTTTTAAGTCTTTTTACATGTTTTAGGTCTAGGTCCCTTATCTTACATGTGTTTTGCAAATATATTTTCCCAGTCTGTGATTTGTCTGTTGATTTTCTTAACTGTGATTTTCATAAATAAGAAATTTTTAATTTTAATAAAGTCCAACCTAATTTTTTCTTTTATGAATGGTTTCTTAGTGTTGTATCTAAAAATTTATCATTGAATCCAAGATTACTTAGATTTTTGCATATGTTTTCTTCTGAAGTTTTATAAGTTTTTCGTTTTACATTGAAGTCTATAATCCATTTTGGATAAATATTTGTAAAAGAGTAAGGTCTATACCCAGTTTTTAAAAAATTTATGCATGCCCAATTGTTCAACACCATTTGTTGAACAGACTATTTTTTTCTATTGAATTAACTTTGTCTAAGATTAATCGGAAATATTTATGAATATGTTTATATTTCTACTTCTATGCTCTCTATTCTGTACCACTGATTTATTTGTCTTTTATTACACTAATACCACATTGTCTTGATTTCTATAGTTTTACAGTGAGTATTGAAATCAGGTAGATCGTGTCTGCCAATTTTGTCCTTCTTCAGTATTGTGTTGGCTATTTTAGGACTTTTGCCTTTCTGTGTAACTTTAGATTCAGTTTTTCAATATCTACAAAATAGGTTCCTGGAATTTTTACTGGGATTGCATTGGTTTATAGATCACATTGGAAAGAGTTGACATATTAACCATATTGAGACTTCCAATTCATAAACATGAAATATTTTTCCATTCATATAGATCTTATTTTATTTCTTTTATCAGAGTTTGTAGTTTTCTGCATAAAGATCCAATGCATAATCTTGTACATGTCTTATGAGATTTATATCTAAGTATTTTTTGGTGTTATTGCAAATAGTATTCTTTTTAAATTTCAGATTCCGATTGGTTAATGCTACTATATAGGAAAGCAATTGACTTTTGTATATTAACCTTTTTGTACTTACTAATTCCCACAGCACTTTTTTGTTTTGTTTTGTATCAGTTCTTTGGGATTTTCTACATGGACAATCATTTCATCTGTAAAAAAAGACAGTTTTATTTATTCCTTTTCAACCTATGGTTTTTCTTTTCTTTTCTTTTCTCTTTTCTTTTCTTTTCTTTTTTTTTCTTTTCTTTTCTTTTCTTTTTTTTTCTCGTCTTGTCTTACTGCACTAGATGGGACTCCAGTACAATGTTGAAAAGGAGAGGTGAGAGGCAACATGCTTGCTTTGTTTCTGAGCTAATATATCATCAAGTATGTTAACTGTGGATTTTTTGTAGATGTTTGAGGAAGCTACCCTCTAGCCCTCTATCTTTTGTTTGTTCAGAGTTTTTGTCATTAATAAGTGTTGTATTTTGTCAAATGCCATTTATCTGCATCATTAATATAACTGTATGATTTTTCTTCTTTAGATCGAATTGCATTGATTGATATTTGAATGTTGAACTAGCCTTGCATACCTGAAATAAATTCCACCTAGCTGTGGTGTATAATTATTTTTATTTAATTTTTTTCAATTTGCTTACATTTTACTGAGTGTTTTGCATCTATGTTCATGGAAAATATTGGTCTGTTTTCTGTTCTTTTAATGCCTGTGTAATGTAATTTTCTGTTCTTATAACGTTTGCTTTTTGGTATTATAGCAATCTAATCTCATTAAATGAGTTAGGAAATGTTTCCTCGGCTTTTAGTTTCTGGTTTGTGGAAATTTCCTTAAATATTTGGTAACACTCATCAGAGAAATTCTCTGGACCTAATTTTTTTGTATGTTTATTAATTATGATTCAATTTCTTTAATAGACCTTTTCCGATTATCAATTTATGCAAGTGTGAGTCTTTCCAGTAATTGGTCTACTTCATCTAAATTATGAAATTTGGGGCCACAGAGATGTTAATAGTATTCCTTTATGATCTTTTTAATGTCTTTGGGCTCAGTAGTAATGACCCTTCTTTCATTTCTCATATTGGCCATAAATGTCATCTCTTTTTTGTTCTTGACTAGCCTGGTTATAAGTATATCAGTTTTATTGATTTTTTTCAATGAATAAGCTTTAGATTTGGGGGATATTTTTCTCTGTTATTGTTCTGTTTTCATTTTCATTAGTCTGCTTTGATTTTATTATTTCTATTTCTTTTCTTTCTTTTACTTTTGGCTTAAATTTCTTTTATTTCTCTAGTTTCCAAAGCAGAAGCTTAGATTATTGATTGTAGATCTTTTTTCTTTACAAATATATGCATTGAATGCTAACAATTTCCCCCATACATTGCTTTTGTTGCATCCCTTAAATTTTTATAAATTATATATTTATTTTCATTTGTCTCAAAATATTTAAAAATTTCAAGTTTTCTTCTTTGACACATATGTTATTTAAAATTATGTTGTTTAATTTATAAATATCTGGGGATTTTTCAGCTGTCTTTTAGCTGTTAGTTTTTACTTTAGTTCTACTTGGTGTGACAGCCTACTTTTATAATATATTTTATTTTAAATTTGTTAAGGTGTACTTTATGGCCCAGAATATGGTTTTTTTTTGGCGGGGGGAGGGATGGTGGTGGTGGTGGTAAATGTTCCATGTAAGCTTGAGAAGAATATTTATTCTGCTTTTATTGGATGGATCATTCTATAAATGTCAATTAGATCAAGTTGATTGATAGTATTGTTTAGATCAACTATATTCTTACTGATTTTCTGTCTGCTTGATCTTTCAATTATCGAAAAGGGGATGTGTTGAAGTCTCCAACTATAATAGTGGATTTTTCTTATTTTTCCTTTCAATTCAATTATTTCTATTTGCCTCACATATGTTGACTCTCTGTTTTTAGGTACTCATATATGCAAATGTTAGATAAAAACATTTAGAATTGTTAAATCTTTTTGGAGAATTGGTCTCTTTATCATTATAAAATATTTCTCTTTATTCCTTTAAGATTTCCTCATTCTTCAGTCTGCCTTGTTTAAAATTAGTATACCTATTTCAGCTTTCTTTTGATTAGTATGTGTTGGCATGTGGTTGGCATGATTCAGAATTTTCCAGAGAAATCCAACCAATGAGACACGCATATATAAGGAAAGAGATTTATTAGACTGAATTGTCTTACTCATTATGGAGGCTGGTGAGTTCAAAATCTGCAATATGGACTGAAGGCTTGAGACCCAGCAGAGCCAAAGATGCAGTTCCAGTCTGAAGGCAGCAGGCAGAGACCCAGGAGAGGCAATGGCGCAGGTCTACTCCAAAGGCAGCCTACTGAATAATTTTCTCCTGCTTGTGGAGTCTGGTCTTTTTGTTCCATTCGGGCTTTCAATGAATTGGATGAGGCCCGTCCATATGAAGGAGAGTAATCTGCTCACTGAAAGTGTATGATTTAAGTATTAATCTTATCCAAAAATACCCTCTAAGTTGACATATAAGATTAATCATAGGTTCTCCTTCTTTCAACTTGTCATTTATCATGGCCGATTTTTTATTTTCTTGTCTTGTTGCACCAGATAGGATTCCACTTAGTGCACTATTTTGTTATGCTGCTATAACAATATACCCTGGACTGAGAGTGGCTTAAACAATAGACATTTATTTCTTATAATTTTGAAGGCTGGGAATTCCAAGATCCAAGTGCTAGCAGATTCAGTTCCTGGTGAGGGCTCTCTTTTGGCCTATAGATTGCCAACTTATCACTGTTGGCACAGAGAGAGCCAGAGAGCACTGGTTTCTCTTCCTCTCCCTATAAGGCCACTAATCATTATGAGGTCCTGCAATGGACTGAATGTTTATTCCCCTCTCAAATTCATATGTTGAAATCCTGACCCCCAAGATGATAATCTTAAGTGGTGGGGGTTTTGGGAGGTGAATAGGTTATGAGAGTGAAACTCTCAAGAATGGGGTTAGTGCCCCTATAAAAGAGACCCCAGAGAGATCCCTCACCCCTTCTACCACGTGAGGACACAATGAGAAGATGATTGTCCATCCATGCAGCAGGAAGAGGGCCTTTACCAGATACCAAATCTGTCTGTACCTTTGTCTTGAATTTTCAGCCTCCAGAATTCTGAGAAATAAATTATTGTTGTGTATAAGCCATCTAGTTTATGGTATCTCATTACAGCAGTCCAAATGGACTAAGACAAGACCCTACCCTTATGACTTAATTAACTCCCAAAGGCCTTACCTCCAAATACAACCACATTGGGAGTTAAGGCTTTAACATAAAACTTTTGGATAAAAGCAAACATTCTATCTATAACTGCACCCATACACATGTCCTCAAATTGTACTTAATGTCCAAATAAAGATAATATCAAGGTCATACTTCCACCTAACATGGTACAATTGAAAACACACTAATCCTCTCAAGAAGAGGATGCAAGTCTTTAGATGATGTTTACTCTTATCCTTGATATCCTGTAACTTAAACACTATGATATAAAGTCATTATATTTTATGTTACATAATAACAGGATAAGAGAGGGAAGAAAACAAAGACATTTGATATACACACTTGCACAAACATATTGTGACACAATTAGATAGACATACTCATGCCAATTACAGTTGTCATTTCCGTGATTGATCATGTGGTCACAGCTGGTATTCAGAACTATATTCTTCTGCTACATAGTTCGTACTTTCCTTGCCTTCAGTAAACACCTCAACTGATCATGATTCTTTACCTGGAGAGGTGACTCAAACTTTCCTGGCTGAATTGGGTTGTTGCTGTTTATAATTGGCTTTAGTCATAGGGCATGGTCATACTAAGAGACACTGTAGGGGATATCCTGTATATCAGATACAGTCTTCCTTGCCTCTGTTGTGGAGTAGGAGTCCAGGTTCCCTTGGGTAGTCAAGATCAATCACTCCACCCACAGAGCCACTCCCTTCATTGTCTGTTGATTCATAGGCATCAGGAATCCAACATGTCCAGGTGGCAATCTTAACTTTCAGTTTAGTGAAAGTATTGTTGTGTCTCCTGATGGAAGTATTCTTCCTTTTGTAACTAAGATCTCTAAAACCCAGCAGAGCATAAAGTTGTGGGAACAGAAAGCAACAATTTTGCTAGTAAGTCAGTAGGGGTAACAGTGGTGGTGCCACCCCCATTTCTACCCCTTGATTCCTGGACCTGTGAATCCTGGCTACGGGAGGAACAGCACCAAATATTGGACACCGATTCAGAGCATATACAGCCTACTGGAGAACCTGTAAGGTATTGCCACTTAACTGACACCATAACTCCATCTTCAAAGGACTTTCTATTATTCTGTTAAGCCAGCTGCTTCAGGATGGTGAAGAATTTGGTAATACCAGTGAATTTCATGAATATGGGTCCATTGCTGTACTTCATTTGCTGTGAAATGAGTTCCCTGGTCAAAAGCAATGCTGAGTAGAAGACCAGGATGGTGGATAAGGAATCTGAAAGTCTATGGCTGGCTGTTCTGGCAGAGCCCTGTGTGCAGGGGAGGCAAATCCACATCCAGAGTGAGCATTTATTCCAGTAAGATCACAATGCTTCCCCTTCCCTGGTGGAAGCACTCAGTGTGATCAACCTGCCACCAGGTAGCTGGATGATCGCCCCAGGAAGGGGTCCTTTAACAGTAGACACCCTGTAAGGCTGAAGTCCAATTTGCTTTGCAAATCAGCCCCCCACAGCATGAGATTCTGGGATTGGTTTTCAGTAATCTCAGCCCTGCAGCTACAGCAGGTAAAGGTCACTTTCAGGACAGGCATAAAAGCTCTCAGATCATTTATGTGGCACTTGATCTGGGAATTTGATCACTGAGCTCATTCTTTTCTTTTCTCACTTTGTCCAACAACATTAGGAGCATCCAGCTAATCTCATTACACTTATTAGTTTGACAAAAATGTTTGAAAGTGTCATATAAACAGTGACTCAGGTCCTTGCTTCCTATGACTGTTTCACAGGAGTATCCATGGATGATAATTTCTATATCTCTGTTGCCAGATCATGTCATGGACTATCGGTGCTCTCTTTACTACTGGAA
>CAUYSK010023401.1:0-16558 GCA_963575035.1 Avahi laniger | reverse complement strand
TCTACAATTTGGAACTGTGATTTTTACTTTAAATATAATTATGTGAAGAGATATGGTGTGCATAAGAAGGCAAAAATTAAAATCCACATTGTTTTCCCACATTTTATATATAAGAATTCTTGGCTTTTAAATTAGGCATATGTGTTACAGTAGAGTCAAAAAGTTTAAAAAAAGTAAAAAGTTTATAAAGTAAGACAACTAAAGTAAGCTAAGGTTCATTATTATTGAAAAAGGAAAAACTTATTATAAATTTATGATAGCCTAAGTGTAAAGTATTTATGAAGTTATACAATAGTGTCTTAGGCCTTCTCATTCACTCACTACTCACTCATTGACTCACCTAAAGCAACATCTAGTCCTGTAAGCTCTTTTCATGGTAAGCATCCTATACAAGTGTACCTTTTTTTTTTTATCTTTCACACTGTATTTTTACTGTACTTTTTCTATGTTTAGATACACAACTTACCATTGTGTTACAATTGCCTACAGTATTCAGTACAGTAATGTGCTGTATAGGTTTGTAGCCTCCTGACAATAGGCTATGCCACATAGCCAAGTGTGTAGTAGGCTGCACTATCTAGGTTTGTGTTCCTACACTCTGTGATGTTCAGGGAACAACAACCTCGCCTAACACTGCATTTCTCAAAATGTATCCACATCATTAAGTGATACATGATCTCACTTATCTGTGGAATCTAAAAAAATTGAGCTCATAAAAGGAGAAAGTAGAAAAAAGTAGTTGTCAAGGGCTTAAGTCTGGGGAAAATGGGGAGATTTTTGTCAAAGGATACAATTGTTCAGATATGCAGCCTACATAAGTTCTGGAGACATAATGTACAGCATGTTGACTACGGTTAATAATACTGTATTGTATATTTGGATTTTGTTAATAGAGTTGATCTTAAGTGTTATTACCACACAAAAAAATCATAACTATGTGCAGTGATGGATATGTTAACTAGCTCGATTGTGGTTATCATTTCACAATATAAAAAGGCTATCTGGAAAGTATCCAGCCATATAATATGAAAAATAGAGACACTTATTGAAGAAGATACAAAATACAAAAACTATTGTACATAAGATGAAGACTCCTCAGTCCCTTCAAAGTAGGCAGCCTGGGACCTCACACAGTTCTCCCCGTGTCTCTTAACCTAATCCGAATATATATGTTCAACATTCTCAGGTGTTCTGCTTGTTTCAGGCCTTCCAGAACGTGAATCACTTTCAGCAGATTCTCGACCATCTTTGAAGCATTTGTGCCACACTTTTATTTGCACTGCACTCATTGCATCGTCTCCCAAAGCCTTCTGAATCATCCAGATAGTTTCCATGGAGGAATGCTCAAACTTAATGCATAATTTGATGCAGATTTGTTGGTGTACTTGCTCATCTATAAGTAAAGTAAACCTTTAGTGTGAAGCATTATGTTTGTCAGGCCAGTATTTGGGCTAAGTTTGAAGTTTTGGGGAGCTGTAGGTGTAAGAGGTTTCATATTACTGTAATGTCCTTGGTTTTCCCTACATTGTTGATTTTGGGTGTGCCAAAGAGCTCTTCTTCAGAGAGAGAGACTATCTCAGCTTCTGCTCCAAGTAGATTTTGGCTATGTCT
The DNA here is from genome assembly GCA_963575035.1 of Avahi laniger. Taxonomy (NCBI): domain Eukaryota; kingdom Metazoa; phylum Chordata; class Mammalia; order Primates; family Indriidae; genus Avahi; species Avahi laniger. Next base: position 14,947 of record CAUYSK010023401.1, on the reverse strand, counting down.
TTCTAGATGTGCCTCTCTCTCATTATTTAGATGTGGCACTTAGTTCTGCAACTTTAATTCTCTGCTGGGTTTAAGAAATAATTGATTTTCAGTTTGTTCAGTTTTATTTTAGTCATAAGGACCGAAGTGATTAATTCCAAGACCTGTATACGTTGGTGCAAGAAGCAAAAAGTCCCGTAAGTTGATTTGAAAACCTGAAGCCATTCTAATTCTTTTGGCTTTGTTAATTATTTGAACTTCTTTCCTTCAAGTTTAGAAGATATATTCTTTATTTTTGAAATCTAAAAGTTTTAGTATGCTATGTCGCAGAGTTGATCATCTGGAGTTAATTTTTTTTTTTTTTTAGGTGCCCAGTGAGCCTTTTCAGCATTAGATTCAGCTCTTTTCTATTTCTAGAAAATATTCTTAGATTGCAGTTTTAAACAATAGCTATATTCTATTGTTTCATTTTTCTTTGTCAGGAACTCTGGTACTGCAATATTATTTTTTCTTACATTTTCACTGCTTTCTATATTATTCTCTCTTCCATTTCTATTCCTTTCTTTCTGATCTTTACATACTTCTTCATGTTATTTTCTTTCTTTTACTCATTTCCTTTCTTTCTTTAATGCCCTTTCTTAAATTATCATTTGAGTCTTTTCTACTTTGACTCATTGTAATACTTTATTTATATCTGAGATAATTTTTCTTTCTCTTATTTCTTTGTTGAGTTTATTCAAATCTTTTTTCTCCCTGATTTTTGTCCACTTCTGCTTGTAATTTGTAAATTTCTGAATCAAGGTGATTTCATATCATTAAATGCTTGCTCAAGTACAGTTAAGTTTCTTTGGTCTATTGACTTCAATTTTCCTGCTTCATTGATTTTGACTTTTTTTCAGGGGAAGGATTTCTTTTGGTTGAAATTATGAAATTCCTCAGCTCCGTGAAATGCTATTTCCTGAATTCTTTCAATTACTTTGTATAAACTTTTCTTTCCTATTGTTCATTTTTATAATTTTGATGTATTTTATGAGAATCCTGGTTTAATGATGCCCTCCTCTGTCAGTATAGGTACCTCGGTTGGTTTAAGTACCACAGATACTTTGGTGGGTGTTTTTTTGGTGGGTGTTTTTTTTTTGTTTGTTTAGTTTTTGTGGTAGCATAATTGTGAGTCTTTGATTTTATGGATTTCTTTTGTCTTGTAGAACTCTAAAATTTCCCTTATGTCTTCTTGTTTCTTTTTCTACCCAATGCCAAAGGGTGCTGCTCCACTTGCTTTTGTTTTTTTTCCCCTAGAATGTATGTATTTCAATGCCTAATCTTTACATTTTACCTGGCTCTTTAAAATATGCTTTTTCCTTTAAAGCATACCCACCCCCTTTGAATCAAGTGTACTTTGAGGTTCATTCCCTGCGTTCTGTGTTGGGAACTGCATGGGTACATTTTTAGTATTTCCAGACAAGCTTTCTGGTGTCAGTTTCTGATAAAATTTGGGCCCTTTTATTACCTATCCTCTTTGCCTTCCTCTTTTTCTTGTTTCATATATTTATCTGTTTGTTTGTTTGTTTTTTATTTTTGGCCACCGTTGGTGGAACATGGGCTTGTGGCAGCATCAAGTTGGTGTGGGGACATAAGCTCATGTGTAGGGATTTGGTGTTTTTCTCTTTTTACTCATAGTTAATTAGAAATTTGGTGTTCTTTTTCTTCAAGTTATGCTGAGGGCATATTCTCCCTGTAGATTTACTTTTTTCTTCTGGTGTTTGGTGTTTTTCTCAGAGAAAATATTAGTATGTAAGTAACAGAGCTTCCATTATTATCTATCTCTATTTAGTAAGTTTTTCATTTTTCTATGATTTTCATTAAAATTACATTAATTATATAAAAACTAAAATCTTAATTATTCTATAATCACATACTTCCATGAAATTTTAATTGATACAGATGATTCTCACTTTGTAAAACATAACATCCAGAAATAAGTGATATCCACTTAACACTTGAGAAGCAACTTAATATTCCTATAATGTGTCCCCTGATCAAAATATTCTGACGCTGACTGGCAGTGCTTTCAAAACTAGTTTCTAACTCACATTTAAAAATTCCCTCAATCTTTTTATTTATACATTATTTTTTGCCTTCAATAATAATACTCCTCTTGAGCTTAATATTATCTTCATTATATTTGACTATTATTGTAAAATTGAATTTAGTCTCAAAGGGCAAAATTTTCTTTCTTTCAAAATTTTCTTCAGTTTATTCATAGAATTATTTTTCTGGTACAGAAGACAATTTTAATACACTAGTTGAAATATTCTGAAAAAGCAAGAAGATTATTTTGAAGCAGGAAACACCAATTTAGATGCATAATGTTCATGCTTCAGCTTTAGAAAAAATCTTCTTCTTATCTAACAGTTTCAATTCTCCTGTGTATGGCAAACATATGTTGAATACCCATGAACACAGTAAATGTTTTGATTTTAATTTGTTATAATTTCTTTTTAATTTGGTTTGAGGTCTCTCCCTTGAGAGTGGTTATAAGCTCTAACCTTGCTTTGACCAGGAGGAAAGTTAGGTTCAGGTGTGTGTGTCAGGTGAGACACAATGAGGAATCGAAATCAAAATGCTTGAATGGGAGAAATTTATTACTCGCAGGGCCCACAAGTTAGGGGTGCTGACCCAAGGCCAATGGGACATCCAGAGGCATCAGGGAGCTCAACTAGCAGGTGGGGAGTGAGAAAAAAGACCCTGTGGGACTAGGCCTTTATTAAGGTCCATGGGCATCATCCCTTAGGTTTTTCCACAGTAGTTGTGGATTGGCTAGTTTAAAGAAAACACTCCTGAAGAGGGAATTTTATTTGATTCTGGTGCTTACCATTAGTTATTGCCATGGTCAGCAGCTGTGGGGTACATTGGGTTTTGGGTCAGTGAGATAAGAAATATGTGGGCTAAATCACAAACAACCACAGGAGGAGGGAAGTTTTAACTAGTTCAAAACTGACAGAGTACAACAGGGTTTCAAACTGCTTATTTCAGGCTTGAAGAGTAATGTCAAAGCAACAATTATATTAACATATCCAACTCATCCTTTTATTTCGTTTTATATGTCAAAAAAATAAATGGACACCAGCCAGTTATTTTGGTTAAATTTGATGCTGCTTTTACAAGTGTTTTATTATTATGTTGAGAACATATTTTAAATATAAAAGTGTGCTTGCTGAAAGATATAGTCCTTAAAAATCTCATTTAAGTTGATAACAAGGATAATCACACTAATTTTAATATTCCTAAATTAGACACTTCTCCATTTTTTATGGTTTATAATTTTTAGCATTGTGTTTCCATGAGAATCTTTACCAAATCAATTAAGTACCTTCTCTCATTCATGTTGCTTACTTGGAAATATACAGTGTTTTTCTCTGTCTGTGCACTTGTGCTGCTATGATATTTGACAGTTACCTTTAACATAAAAGGATGAATAATAATGAACACAAAAAAGCACAATGGCAATAAAAATGCAAAAGTCTTCTATGCTTACGATGCTCTATTGTAGCATCATTTCCATTCAAGTTTTTGTTGGAAAGATTATTAATTTTGAATTTCCCTGAAATTCTAAGTGTTTTAAAGAAAATTATCTCATTCTTTATATTTTCTATTTGGAATACAATTTTCTGTTGCTCTTAAATGCAAAAGCCTTGATGTTCATTGAAAATGAAAATTATCCCTCTGATCATTTACCATGTGTTTGATCTTTCAAATTCCTGTGTACCACAAAATAATATGTATCTTTCACTGAGAGTGGAGAAGGAGATAGCATTCTACCATTTATAAAAAACGAAGAGAAAGGTTTGTCCATTTTAGGGTACTTAGTTATGGAACTCTATGAGTCTGAGATATTTATTTTTTAAAGTAAGGATTATGCCCTCACATATTAAGATACACTACAACAATGATTATTTAGAAATATTGATCATTCTTTAATTAGGGATTATAATGATCACATTATAAATCCTAAATCTTGGCACTATACAGGAGCCTAAGGCTTTAAGCTTTTAGTAATGAGTTCATATGTTAGTCAAGTAGAGTATATCACACTACAAAAACCCACTAGATATTTTCAAAGATTAAAAAATGAGAACAACTTTCCTTGTCCTTTATCTTTCTTTTTGTTTTCAAAATAGAGAAAATACATTTATAATTTTTTTTCAAGCAAACCAGAAGATATTTAACATTATTTTAGGAAATCGCTTTCTTCAGGCTTTATTGACACAAATACTACTTTACATCAAATCTCATCGTATTACTTGCTTGGAAAAATAAACCTGTTAATCTAATAGAAAGTTTCTAGTTTCACATTAATACATGATTATAACTCTAATTAGATCCAACTGACTGTAGTTTAAGCATAATCTCAAGTGTAATGTTCTTTTTATTTATAAAAAATGCAAAATTTAATTACTTCTGCAGAATTTATGTGTTATATAAAGGTCTTGGCATGCGGATTGAGTCTTTTTCCTTTTTTTTTTTTGTTTTTTGGATTTCAATGGAACAATCATGTGTTTTTTGAGACCACTGGAAGATTTTTACTGTTCTTAATTCCCTCACTGGAAGTGCTTTCTAATTAGCTAGAGCCTTGTCCATAATAGCTTTGGAATGATTTTTTTTAAATAGGGAATTTCAGGGATTTTCAAAATTGTCTGTCTTTCAGAATTTTGAAGAGTTATTTAGAAAAAGATGCAATTAAACAGAAACGTGGGTTATCAGAGAGAGAGAGAGAATGAGGGGGCAACCTAGGTCAGATGGATCACCCATTCCTGTATTCCCTAACACAGGATATGTTTCTGGAAATACTTTTAGGAATTGAGTGCACTAAAATAGTGCTGGATCTGGGAAAATAGATGTGGTTTTATAGATACATTGGGTTATAATCTTGAAAAAATGATGTCAAATATATTTACTTGCTTGTACTACCAGTGCAAATTAATCTATTATACCTGAGTTGCATGTATAGATATGATCTGAGCTTTGGTTTTTAAAACATTATTCACTGTGAAGGAAATGCATGTAAAAATATTGACAATAATTCATTGTTTTCAGTTAGCAACGTCATAGATTTGCTAACTAAACAATACAGATTATGGTTTAGATATGATTCTAATCATAAGGGAGGAGAGGAGGTTACTGTAGGCTATTTCCTATCTTTGAAAAACCCACAGCTATTAAACTCTTGTTCCAATTTCACCATTTCTTTCAGGTACCATTTATATATTATCTTTAGTTTTTTTAAAATAGAAATGTTTCTAGCTCCAAATAAATATAGGTGATTTGAGAGAATGTTAGTAAAATACAAGCTAGAAAATTTGACTACAATTCCTCCGTAGTCTTAGTGATTTATCTTTGATTTGTGATCTCAGTACTCTAGTAACTGCTTACTCAAGAAGGTAGGTTTCTGAAGGTTCCATGTGCAAGCAATACGAGTAGCTTCTGAGAGCTGCTAGAAATGCAGACTCTCAGGACTCACCCTACAATTCCTGAATTACAATAAGTGTTTAAATTAAATTCCCAGGTGATTCAAAGGCATGTGGAGTTTATAAGAACCATTGCCCTAGAACACAGTGGTGTCTAGGAAAGATTAAAATAATCCATTAGGTTTGATTCAAAGGATGACCTTTGTTTTAGTAAACTGTTTATCTCTTGGCTATTGTACAAGATGATTTCAAATCATAATCTTCCTTAAAGCAATTAGACATAGAATTTGAATTTTGTTTTGCTAAATTTGAATCGGTATCTAATGAAAAAAAATCTTTGTTTTTTTTTAAAAAAGATATTCCATCTATGTACTTCAATTGCATGATGAAATAAAAATTATAGTCATGGACTTAAACTGTAGGGATTCTGTCAGACATAACATGTTCAATAATTCTCCAAATAATTCTGGAAAACTCTTAGGGTGAAGCCTTGTCGAAACTAAGCAACTTCTTGATAAAAAGTGTTCCATTACTTGTAGCACACATATATTTCAATTTCACAAGACGATAAATATACACCCTATGCTTTATAACAGTCCATTATTTAAATATTAAAGTAGATAAAAAATGAGTAGAAAAATAAAGTGGAAAAAATTCTCACAAGAAATGAGCAGGTTTGGGCTATTTTATTTTTCTTGCAAGCTGTGAAAATTCCTGCTGAGAATTCCATAATTTCTCACAGATTGTCATTTTCTTTGGATATATATTGCATGCAGTAAGTTAACTGGAGCTAATATATTTCCAGGAGATGCAGTAAAGACTGAGAAGTACGAAGTCTTTTACCAATGTAGAAAACAGCCTGATTAGTAGAAGCTGGCATCCTCTGAAGCTGCTTCAGTGAACAACCCTGCCAACACAGAGCTTGGTAGGCAGGGCTGCCAGTGGAAAGCATCCAAAGAACTATTGCCAAGACTTGTGCTTCCTACTAGAAATGTCTCCTAACTCATTGCATGAATACCTAATACAGGCAATGACTGTACATAAACAGTAGTGCAAAAGGAAGAGAATGTAATTTACCAAGCAGAGAAATTAAAAAGGGACCAAGAGGCGACATGTCATAGAGATGTAGGATACATCTGGGTCCATGCATAACACTGACTCTGCCATTAACCAGCCGTGTGTCCTTCACATTATGCTTCTTTGGGCTTCAATTATCTCGTGAGGATCTTGGAGTCCGTCATGGATTCTCAACAGTGGCTGCTGCACGTTAGATTTTCCTGAAGAGCTTTAAAAAATATCCACGTCTTACCCCAAATAAATTAAGTTTGAGTCTCTGAAAGTACAACCCAGGCACAGATTTTTATTTATTAAGGCTCCCAGGTGATGCCATGTTTAGCCAGGTGTCAGAAACACTGAACTATGTAATCACTTAAGCCTCTTCCACATTTAATTTTTCATGCTTTCTAGGAAAGCTTCATCTCTCCTGACTTTCTTCATCCTCTTCTTGTATTTGCATAAATATTTATACACTGAAGAATAATAAAAAAGATAGATATTATTATTTTAGCTACAAAGTTTTATAAATAAATATTTGCTTTTTATCTGCATATGACTCCCTGGCTACAAACCCAGGTAAACCATATGAGGAAAAGATATCTCATATGGGAAATGTATTAACTGCAGAGACAAGGTACATCTAAGATGTTTTGGATAATACTCCCTTCTATCCTAGAATCATAACTGCTTTAGTCCAGGGTGTCCCAACAGGAGGATTTTTAGCAAACTCTCAGTGAATGTATTCTACATGACTAGATTCAGGCTCTGGTTCCCCTATTAACACTTACTAGAATTTATTATAAGCACTTCCAGGCATATCATGGGGAATTTTTCTACTATTCCCTAATGAGCAATGAGCACATGGGATCTTGTAGTATTTCTTGTGATACATGCAGTGGTAGGAAGAATTTTACTACAGTACAAATCCCGGTTCTGAGTTCTGTAACAAAGGCGAGATTAGTAAACATGATGACATTTTTAGAAGAGTTGCAGAGAGGTTTAAACAGTTGAAAACTATGATGTCATATATAACCAAAAACATATATTAGTTAAGTAAACAACCTGAAGTCCTCATTTGAAATAGGAAGAATTGTGAACTCACACTACATTTTCTCTCAGCAAAAGCACATATTTCTGAGCTTTTATGACTGGAAACAGTCACCAACTCAGTAGAAACGTGCACACATTGGAAAAGAAATGGTGATCTTGGATGTACTTCAAAATAATCAAGGTTGGAATGGTACAATATGACAAAGTTTGGCTGTAACTTAATGATTATTGAATTAAGATTATTGGTACATGAAAATTTGTTATATTCTACTTTTTGTGTAAGTTTGAAATTTTCTATAAAATTTGAAATGAATCATTCCATTTTGTCAAGTTTCAATATGCTCATGTATTAAATGAGAATAATATTTGACAATTATTTTCATATGTTCAAAAATTTTGTTTACTTTCTACTTGCCCTGTATGTATAGAGAGAAATCAAATTAGAGATTTTCAAAAGCCAAATTACTATATGATCCCAACTCAAGAGGTTACTTAAAAATAGTAATAATAATAAAAAGCCCTCTTTTATAGTAAATCATTATTCATAAGGCAAATTTAAGGAAACCGTATCAAAAAAGAAATGAAATAATGAAAAAATATTTATTTCTTATTATTGTGATGATAGGTTAATGGGGCAGTTATCACTGTAGCTCCATAGATTTGTGAAGGGCAAATAGAGCTATAGACTGCTGCTAATAAGCTAGGCCTATGACCCTCGCCAGGTCATTGAACTTTTGTCACTTGTGAAATAAAGGGATTAAACTAGATTTTCTTGAATGTGATTGTCATCATTAGCATTAAATCTTTACAATTGATTGAAATGTAGGCTTTTGTTAGATTTTAATATATAGCATTATTAATGATATTTAACATAATCTGATATTCCTTTTTAGAATTTGTTCTGTCAAATAATCTATTTTAATGTGAGTTTCTCATTTTGAAAAATAACTTCTTTCATAACATGTATGATCTAACTTTTTTGATCCTTTCTTAAGAAATGTTGCTTTTGCTGTTCTTTCCCTTAGAACACTCTTTATAGCTTACCATATGGCTAGTACATTCTCAACATTCATGCTTTTATTGATTACAAATATATAAACCCTTGTTGCTTTCATTTTGCTATGTTTTTTCCATACTGTTGAAATCTATTCAAAATCATCATGTTAATTTATTTCTCCTGTACATTGTCTGTATCACTCTACAAATTCTCATAAAAGCAGGAACATTTTCATATCCCTCTGTAATTTCAGTAGCTAGTACATAGCAGCAATCATTAAGCATTTCTGAATAAATGTTGGATAAAAGTTATCCCTTACTCCACAGGGATTGTTCATAACAATGATGCTGTCGCCAATAGACTTATATATTAAAATTGAAAAGTTAGACAATTATCTGGAAAATTCAATATAAAAACCTCCATGTTTTTCAGAAATGTTTTTTGAAGCCCTGTCAGTGGTAGAATAGGTCAGGTCAGGAGAGTTAGACAGTAGGAAAATGGTGATGCTACTAGAGGGAGCCAGGTATTAAATCCAGTTTACCTGCTGATACTCAGAGAGGTACGACAGACGATTTGGTGATTCAAACCAATTTCATACTGATTCATAGCAGTCGATATGTTCAGAATTAATAAGAAGGAAGACATCTAGATGTCCCAGGAGGAAAGACAGCATGACAAAGACAAAGCAGAGTGTGTAAGCCATGCTAGGGACATGGATTGGGGCCCCAGGTTGCAGAAAGGATGTCAGGGCAGAACTCTAGGGAGGAGGACTGGTAAGGTGGGAGCCTTCTCTCCCATGCTTTGGTGTACAACATAGGGACAGGGCACACTTTGTGGCATTAAGACATGACTTATGTTGATCTTTACTTTGTTTTTTTAAGTCTGCTCAGTATCTTCTTACGTATACTGACTAAATACAGTTAATCCAAGGCCTCGATGAAACCTAACCAGAAGGCAAAGGGAAAAGGAAATAGTTGGATAAGCGTAAAGAAAACCAAGAGAGCCAGACAGGCCATTGCACTTACAGTTTATGAAAGATGGTAAATGTATTTTTTGTTTGTTTTGTTTTGCTTTGTGTTAGAGACAGGGTCTTGCTTTGTCATCCAGACTGGAGTGCAGTGGCACAATCACAGCTCACTGCAACTTCAAACTCCTGGACTCAAATAATCCTCCTGCCTCAGCCTCCCAAATAGCAGGGACTACAGGCAAACACCACCATGCCCAGCTATAAAAAAAAAAAAAAAAAAAGAAAGAAAGAAAAAAAAAAAAAGAATTTGTAGAGATGGAGTCTCAATATGTTGCCCAGGCTGATCTTGAACTCCTGGCGTCAAGTGATCTTCCCACCTCAGCCTCCCAAAGTGCTGGTATTACAGGTGTGAGTCACTGTGCCCAGCATAAATGATTTTGTATGGAGATCATTTTTAGAATTTGTGTTTGAATTATTCTTCTTCATAATGCAATTTAAGGAACATCATCAACTTTAATGACAGCCTGCTCAAAGAGAAAATAATAATTTAATTTGGGAGAAGTTCATCTTTTGTAAAACTGCATATTAATAAGGAGAGAAGAACAGACTTTTTTTTTTTCTTATAAGAAAATAAGAAAATCAAAGCTTGGAAAATAGATATTTCCCAAATGGGTTGAAAGGGGAGAAATCTCTCCCTCTTTTCTGAGCACATGAGTTAGATTAGAATGCTATGTTAAGGATATCTGGTAGGCATTTCCACATATTCACAAATCCTATTGTGATCCCAACTTGATTTTACAAAGCATCACTATCATATTTCAAATTAAACTCTTATTTATTACAGAAGGAAAGGAGATGGACTGATTATATGAAGAGGATTATTTTTTGGTAATAAAATTGGTGCATTTTATATGGTAGAATAACTTCAGAATATTTTTATACTAGAGGAAAACTTAACAGAGGCAACCAGTACCTTCTAAACATTTCCTTGTGAAAGGCAGAAATATTTAACTACTTTAATGCGGTCTTGAAGATTTCAGTTCATTGGCAATCCAGGAACCTTTTACAAAAGAATGAAGAGCTAAAGCCACATGCTCCTTCAATCATCACAGAAAGTTGAATCACTCTGATTTAATAACATCACTGAAAAAGACAAATAATTATGGTTCAATTATGGATGCATAGTATGAATCAGATTACAAAATGACTTCAAACAGTTTGTGGATTTCAAGACTAAACTTTTCAAGGATTATCAAATGAACATCAGAGGTTTCCATAATAACTCTGAGTGAATTAGTGCCAGAGTGTTTAATCAGAAAGATTGGAGAAAGCAGTTTTTATTGCTGACATTTCTGCTAGGTTACCTTCACCATCTAACTGAAATCTGCCCAGATGGTATCCTCTCTTGAGTGTTGATGTGCTACATAAAAGACAATCTTGACAATAGTAATTAGATCTTTTTTATTGATAAGAAGCTTTTAATCTGTATGTTTCCTTGGAGCTAGCTTTTTTTTTTTCCCCTCCTTTTAGTGTAAAGAGCATTTTCTTTCTAGGTTTCTACTAGGATAAATAGTCCTAAACCTGATTTTTAAAATGCTCTGTGGTTGTTTCAAAGTCAATTGAAGGATGCAGGTCAATTTTCCTTAGGTTCATTTTTCTTTTCCTCATTTGAAGAGTATGCTGACTTCACTGGCAAGGATTTACTGTGGGGTAAACCGAATAAAATTTGCCAGTAATGAACTGGACTGCAGGGTTCAATCCGAAAGAGGAAATTAGGATCGAAAGAAGTACTCATAATTTAATGAAAAATGTGTTAATTGAGAGGATATAAATGGATCGAATCAATATTTCTCTAAGAATATTTGGCTTTATTTAATTTCCTATTGCTATTATAGCAGAGGAACTTATTCTCATTATACTTAAATAACTAATAGGTTAATTTATGTGTTAGGAGGATGATACAATGATTATTTTTCATAATAAGTGGACATTTCCCCTCTGCCAGGCTATTTTTTAATTGCTCATTCCAATCACTGTATTTTGAATTTTTTAGAAAAATTACTAACTACATTTTTTATTATGTAATATTTGATGAACACAGAAGGATAGATAGATGTTGATAACCAAATTATATGTTGGGGACCATCATAATAAAATTACAAATTCACCTTTTCTAAATTCACCCTTTAACTTAAGATTTGGAATATTTTCAGTAAAGTGGAAATAACTATACACTTCTCCATGAATCTCTCTTCCATGCAACCCCAGCAGCAGTCATGATTCTAAGTTTTGAGTTTACATTTCTTAGCTTTTATATATAGTTTTATCATATATGTGTCTCTCTAAACGTGAAAGTTTGACTTTTAAGTACATAAAAATGGTAACATAATATACGTTTTCTATAAATTTTTATTCAATATTAAGCTTTAAGATTCACCTATATGTTAAATTGAAATAGTCTCACCACTATGTCTTTTGAGCTTTTTATGTATTATTTCACTTAATTTTCACAAAAGCATGATGAAGTATATACTTTTATTCCCATATGAAGGTTAAAGAATCAAAGCTAAGAAAGTTGAAGAAACTATCTTAAGATCACAACTCTGGAAGATGACAGACCTACCCAGAGTTGGTAGTTGTACCTCTGACTCCTAACTCTGTACTATTTAATAGAGCATAATTCACACTTCTTCAAAGCAGAAACAACTCAATCCTATATTGTTTTTGAGGTTATAGTATTTCCATACTACACATGAGGAAAGTGGAGGCATTTCCCAAAGGTTGCCTATAGTGGGCAGGAGAATAATGACCTCGCCACCTTTATTCTCAGATCCTGTGACAATGTTATGTTACATGAAAAGGGAGAATTAGGATTGCAGATGGAATTGAGACTGCTAATCAGGTAACCTTAAAATGAAGATATTATTTTGTATTATTTGGATAGTCTCAGTGTAATCACTGAGTCCTTTAAATGTGTTGGATGCAGAAGAGTAAATAAATACACCTGCTTGAGTCAATAAATTTCCAGTGTGATAAAAAAAAAATTGTGACTGCTAGTATATTGCATTTTCACATATTTCTTGAAACTTTTAAATTTTTAATTAGTCATTTTTTTGTGGATGTAATATATTAACCAACTTAAAAATTCAAAAGATATAAAAGAATAAACAGTGAAAAAGTCATTTTGACAAATCCGATCTTTAATTGTATACTTTCTTTGAGTGCACTCTATGTTATCATTTTCTGTGGTTATTTTACACATACATTTTGTTTATATAATCAAATGTGCTCATAAACACATGCACACACCCCCCTATTTCACACAGTTGATAGCATACTACACATACTGTTGTACAGCTTGACTTTTTTACTTAACAATATATCTTAGAAATTATCAGATGAGATGCTTCCTTATATTTTTAACCAACTACATAGATTTCTATCACATTAATGGACCGTAATTTATTTAATCACTCTCCTATTGAAAGACATTTAGATTGTTTCCAGTTTTTTGCTATTTCTCATATTCTATGTAAATGAAGGTTTTACGCAGACTTTGTCAACACACTGTGTTTTCAAACTTTTAATCTTTACCAATTTGAAAAGAGAAAAAATGGTATCTTAATGTAATTTTAATTTATGTTTATTTGATTACAATTGAAAATGAACATTTTTTATCCTTTAACGTTCGTTTGCATCTCCTTCCCTGAGAAATCTCATTATAGCTTCTGTTCATTCTTCCATTGTTATGGATTTTTCTCATTGATCTATAGAAGCTCTTCGCATATCATGAAAAATGACTCTTTCTTTGTGAAATGAATGGAAATATGTTTTCCAACATGACATGTATATTTTTTCTTTGTAGACCTTTTTAATTGTCATGTAGTTGAATTTTAAAATATTTTATTGTAAATCTAAAACATATTTTATTCTTATATGTAATCTTTGATGTATCTGAAATTAACCCTAACGTAAAGAGCGAAGTTTATTCTTATAATTTTTTTAAAACACATGACTATCAAGTTTTCCTCACTTATTTGAAATATCACTTTAGCCAATCTGAATTATCAATGTGTTTTTGCTGTATTGTTTATTCTATTATGTCTGTCTCTTCTTGTTGACCTAATACCATAATACCACCTAGTGCTCATTACTGGGGTCTTCCAGCAAAGCCCAAAAAAAAACTCTCATTGCCAAGAAGAAAGGTCAGTGATCCCTGGTGTTGTCACATGCATGAGGTCTTTTTTAGATAAGAAAAGAGAAGTCTTTTTTTCATTTCTTGGCAGAAAGCACTAATGCAAGGGCATCTGGAATAAGGAAATAGAAGATCATGGAGGAGATGGCATGGAGTATGCTTTCTCACTTGGCTCTGGGAAATAGTGTTAATCCCTGATAGAAAGAGGGATAGGGCAAAAGTGAAATGAATTCTATCTTCAAAAAGTCTGTGTGAAACAAGAAGCGCAAATACTGTTCCCCCGAAGTTCGTGTGATAAATTGCAGGATACAGTCAACAGCAGAACTGCTCTACTCCAATTCCTCACTCAAGTCCCAGTCCATCACAGAACAGTGTACCCTGCTAACAGCTCAGAGCAGACTCACCAGGCTTTCCTCCCATGGCATATGCAAGTAGTCAGTACCAGCTCTGAGTGCGATGGTGTTCTCTGGTTAGAAGGTTAGAATCAAATAACAAAAGCAGATTTATTTCTGAGAACCAGTTTGATTTCTTCCTGAATTGCTGCAAGCCCCTCCCAAGGTCTCTAAGAAACATAATGAAATACAGACATGTTGGGGTAGAGTTGGAGTGGGCTTTGAACTACAGGTAAACTGATGTCCCAGTGAGCATTTCCAAGCTGGAAGGCATAAGTTGAGAACTCATGTTACTAATATCATCAGTATTTAAAGACTTTGAGGCCTGGGAAATTAAATTTAAAATATACCACTATATTGAAAGGGAAAAATTTTGTCATAATACACAAAGCTATAGGTCTTTACTAATGCACTATATTTCTTCAACAAATCAATGACATTAAAGGGGGAGGAAGGATTATTGCAAGTTAAAAGACACTTAAAAGATTATAGTAATTATAAGTTATATATAGAATTTATTTTAATCTACTTTGAATTCTAAGAGAGATATATTTGAAATAATATGAGACATTTTAATATAAACTGGATATTTGGTGATTTCAAATATTTGTTGTTATTGTTCATGGTAGTGGTGTCATGAATGTGTGTGTGTGTGTGTGTGTGTGTATGACATAAGCGTAGTAGTTTGGTAATAAAACGTACATTTAAAATATAAGTTAACTAAAGAATGTAGAAGTGAAATTATATGTTTGGAGAATTCTCTTAAGATATTAGTATAAACAACCTCATCAACAAATGGGCAAAGGAAATGAACAGAAATTTTTCAAAAGAAGACAGAACAATGGC
>CAUYSK010023400.1:0-14517 GCA_963575035.1 Avahi laniger | reverse complement strand
TACAATTCCTGGGCACCGTGACATCCTTTTTCCTCCCTTCTTCCAGAGGAAGTAGGTTAGTAAATATTAATGAGAAGCCTGCTTTGACATAACCTATCTTTTGGTGTCACTGTTGGAGACAATGAGCCACGGATCTGCCTGCTTTGTTATATTCTTACAGATATCTACAGGACCTGGTTAAATTACCCTAGTTGTGTTCCCATCCTGTGGAGAGATTGCTGAGAGGTAAAGAAAATCTCACTACTAATTGTTCCCCTGCTCCTGCTACCTTGGTTCCCGTAACACTTTGCTCGACCACTGTTTAGAACTTCTCAACACCGTATGTTAGTAATTGGGTAGGGTATCTGCATCCCCTAAGAAACTCTGAAGTTCTTGAGGGCAAGGATTATGTCTTATTCATTTTTATATTTCTATGGCATGGCATGGTACCTAGCACCCAGAAAAACTTAATATATGTTTGTAAACTAGTAAAGGAATTGTTGTAATCTCAAAGAAAAAGGTGACTACAAAGAGTGATTCCAGATGGCTGGAATTCCTACAAAGAATGGCAAACTCCTTATTATTAATATCTCTGCTTCTCCCGTTGGTACAAAGCAGTAGTTCTCAAGTGTGGATCCTCAACCACCAGCATGGCCATCAGCTGGGGACCTGTTAGGAATGCAAATGTAGGCCTGGACACACACCAGACAAACAGAAAAAGGAACTATGGGGGTGAGGCCCAAAATCTGTATTTTAATAAGCTTTCCCAGTGATTCTGATGCACATTGACATTTGAGAACCAATGGTGTAGGACAAAGTTCACTGGTGCCGATGTCCTTGTTCTGGTTTAGTCTAGCAGATATATGACCAATCATGGCTGAATCCTTAAATCTCTCAAAACTCAGTCTCTACAGGGTAGGGGTTTGGAATGATGTCTAAGGGCCCTCTGCTCTAAAATTCTATAAAATAACAGAGACAGGAAGAAAGTAAATAAATGTTCCAGTGACTAGAAGTATTCATTTAATCAACACATATTTATGTACCAGGCAGCGTTCTGTTCACAGAAGCAATGCATGACACAAAATTACAACTGAAGGCTCCATGTGGCTCATGCCTGTGATCCCAGCACTTTGGGAGGCTAAGGCAGGAGGATCACTTGAGCCTAGGAATTCGAAGTTACAGTGAGCTATGATCAGACCACTGCACTCTAGTCTGGGTGACAGAGTGAAAAAAATAAAAATCCTAAAATATTGTAATGTATCCTTTATAATTAAATGAGTTACAATATTTCAAACCACAGGCTTTTACCTGTCCTCTGTTTACAAGATTCTCATACTGCATCTGTTGTATAATGTGAACTGGAAAACTGAGAAATGATTCAAAGAATCCTGACCACCCTCGTCCCCTAAATTACTTTGACTTATTTCTTAAACACTTTTGTGTTTGCTTACGGGGCTTCAGTACCAATGTGTTAGAAGACAAGCATGTGATAAATGCAATTACCTACCGAACTAGAACACTTCTGGGTCTGTATTTATTCATGGCGCAAGGCTTGCTCTTCTAGAAAATCTCATTCCATCTAATCCTGTCTCCTCACTGATCCTCTCTTCTTGGCAATTAGTTATCCGCTGTACTGGAGCTCGAGTTAAGTTTCTGTGTGACCATGCTTGTTTCTTTTTGATCTGTTTTCCCTCCTTGTTGAACTCTCATTTACTCCACCACACAAACTCAGAGCACTTAGTGGGTTCCTGTAATGTGTTTTAGACTAGTGACTTTAAATATCTAGGTTAAGACCTTTTAAGAAAAGACGAAACAAAAAAGTCACCACACTGGGACACTTTTGATTCTGACTTATTCAAGTTTCGGTGCATTTACAAGGACAGGAGATGGCGCCAGAAGGCAGTGGAATACTTGGTTTTGGTTTTAAGATTTTAGCCAACCCCAGAGTGAGAAAAAAGCTTGAGAGGGAGAAGTCAGAACTGAAACAAAGGTGCCAGAGTTTGAGGAGAAACAAAGAAGGAGGAGGAGTGAGGGTTTTGTCACTTTTTTTATTTTAACTTATATATAAGGGTCCTCTTGACACCTAGTCCAAATCAGCATGGCTAGAAAGCAGCAACAGAAATAACCAGAGCAAAGCCAAAGAACAAATAAAGTCAAGTCCCCGGAGGACGGTGCTTGTTTCCTCTCTCCCTCTTTCTTAGAAAACAGGGCCTTTATCCGTTTGGGAAGCACAAAGCCTTGGAGGGTCCCAGGATCAGGGAAGTGTTGATCTGAAGCTAAGCTATCTTTGTGAAAAAATGTTCAACTGTTTAGGTAAAATCCCAAATCCCACCGGCAGGGAAATACTTCCCCGAAGGAATCGCACACAAAACATGTTTCAGTAATATTTTTAAATCCATAGATGAGCCAGGAGGTGGCGCTGGGCAAGAGACTACCTGCCTTGGGAGTCTGAATCTCAGCCCCTGCCGCTCTGGGGAACTCTGTCCTGGCACAGGTCATTCTGTCCAGACGTCTTCTTTCCTACGAGACCTCTTCTTTCATACAAGATATCTCGGCCTTCTTTCTTTTTTTCTGTTCCTTTGAGTTAACTATCCTGATTCCGCAGAAGTCCAATTTATACTTTAAGTCTTTTTTTCTTCTTGGATGGGATGGATGGGGCTTTGGAGGAACCTCAAAATACAAAACTTTCCTGTAGGGGAAAAATAATTCAGAGGGTGATAAGAGAATAAAAAAGGAAATGACAACTGCAAAATGGCTTTGCTTTGCAGATCAATCACAGGGGACAGAAAGCCATGGTGAGTGTCTGTCTCTGCAGGAACTGATGATCCAGCACATGCATTATTCTGTTCATTTGGCTTTTATCCTGCTCCCTTATTTAGCTTCTGCTCCCTTTGTTTGGCTATTTATTGCTACTCAGCAGGAGCAAGGAGGGCAAAGGGAGCTCAAATGGGTGCATCCTCCTGGCTGGTAACTCCGGTGAAGGGCATGGAGGAGAAAGAGGTTTTATGTCTGGCTTGAAATTATCTGTGGGTTTCACATTCTCTAATGAGGGATTTAGGATGTACATTCCAATCGGGATTTCTAGGTCCGTGGGGGAGCACACACCAGCCCACATTCCTGAGACGCGCAGCCTCCGTGCTCCATTGGCCCAGCTCTTTGGTGGCAGGTTTCACTCAGTTCTACTTGTCCTACATTGGCTCTTTGTTAAGCAGGAGGGAAGACCCTGGGCCCCTCTTCTGTCTGGATCACATGGTCTCTCTCTGGTCCCTCCCCTCTCTTTCTCTGGAGTCCGCCTTTTTCTGCTGGTGGTAGTGATTGTTACTAAAGTCTCCCCATCTCTCTTCCTGCCCCGGCCTCTCTGCCAGGGGTCAGTGTCCTCTTCAGTGACAAAAGCCGCCCTAGATCTGGGCTGCCTGGGGAGGGAGGTGGCTGGGTCCGGCAGTTAGAGCCGCTGTCTCTCCATGGTGCTGCCGCAGCCCCTCCCCCGCTGGACACACAAATGGGCTTTATGCAGCAAACAAAACCGCCCCCCTTCAGGCCACATAGGCACGTGGACCCAGGCCTCACCGTGGGAAGGGGGTGGTGACAGGCACAAGAGAAGAGATCGCTCCAGACAAGTCCTCCTTGCCTCATTTCTCTTCCTTATTTTCCACAAAGCGTGTTTTAGTCCTTGAATTCCTACCCCTCACCTGCACCCTGAGTCGCCAACTCCTTGTTATACATCTTGGAACTCTGGACTCCTCCTATTCCAGGGCAGCTCAGATTCTTCAGGGGATCGGGAACAGGTCACCCCACCTTACCCCTCAGGGAGCTGCTTCTCAGAGAAAACAGGGGGATGAATACAGTGTCCTCTGCAGGGCACAGGAATGGACCCCAAAGCCCCCCTTCCTTGCCCTCACTTGCTCCAGGGGACACCCGTGTGAGCAGCATCTGTGTGACCAGCAGAGGAAGGAAGAGCTCACCCCAGCTGGGCTCCTGAGCCAGGGCCAGGGCTCCGGTGAAACCGCGGAGCTCCAGATCCACGCGGGGCCATCCTGCATACCTAATCGGCTATTTAAGGAGCTGTTCGCCAGCAGCCCAGGCAGCCCCCCCCTCCCCACATACACCCGTCCAGAGCCACCTTAAAAGCAGGAGGCAGTTGTGAAGTCACTGGCCAGCAAGTGGAGTGAAGACTGCAGAGGGAGATAAAGAGAGAGGGCAGAGAGAGGGAGAGGCAGCAGGAGATTTGTCCTGGGGACCTAGAAATCCACAGAACCCTACTAAAAACCAAATCCCCTGGAAGTCCACAGAGATAGAGATAGCAAGAGAAAAAGAGATAAATACACTCAACGCCAGAAACTCTCCTCTCTCTCTCCCTCTCTCTCTCTCTCTCTCTCTCTCTCCCTCTCTTTCCCTCTCTCCCTCTCTCTCCCCTCTCTGCCCGCCCTAATCCTCTAGTCCCTAAACTCCCAGTCCCCTGTGCCCCTTCTGGGATACCATGTTGTTCTTCGTCTTCCTGCTAGAGGTGATTTGGATCCTGGCTGCAGATGGGGGTAGGTACACTGGACGTCTCTGTGTGGATCTGTGCTGATGTCCACATGTCGCTATGTGTGCTTAATGGGGGGAGGAAAGGTGTAAAAGGAAGCCTAGGGGCTGGAACAATAGGCTCAAAAAGAGAGTGCGGAGACCACTGCCCCGCTTTTCTCTTTGCCTTCCCAGTCTTGCTGTTATTGGGGATGGGGGAGAACTAGTCCCAGGCAGGGTATGTACACACACAAGTGCTGGAATTTCTTTGCAGGCTATGGATTTTCTCCAAAGCTCTTTCCCCCACTGCCCTGTGAGCTCTTTCCCCCACTGCCCTGGTCCCATGCAGCCCTCCTGGCTTGCTTTATTTATGAACTGCTCCAGTTAGGAAGTCAAAGAGGCCTGGAGTGAAAGGCTAGAGAGCTCCTTGGGGTGGGGAGAGCATACCCCCTACACCTCCTGCCCAACTTAGACCCTGATCTCCAATGGATCCCCTCATGGCCAAGGGCCTCTCTTGATCCTAAACTAACTTCCCAGTTTTCCCCTGAAAGCAGTAGCAATCATGTCAATATTTGTTTGGTACTTTATAGCTTTTTTTTTTTTTTTTTTTTTTGAGACAGAGTCTCACTCTGTTGCCCTGGCTAGAGTGCAGTGGCATCAGCCTAGCTCACCGCAACCTCAAACTCCTGGGCTCTAGCGATCCTTCTGCCTCAGCCTCCCGAGTAGCTGGGACTACAGGCATGTGCCACCATGCCCAGTTAATTTTTTCTATATATCTTTAATTGTTTGGCTAATTCTTTCTATTTTTAGTAGAGACGGGGTCATGCTCTTGCTCAGGCTGGTCTCAAACTCCTGAGTTCAAATGATCTGCCGGCCTCAGCCTCGGCCTCCCAGAGTGCCGGGATTACAGACGTGAGCCACTGCTCCTGGCCTATACTTTATAGTTTACAAAGGACTTTCAGGAGCTCCCAGGAGATGAGAAAGGATTCTTGGGAGAACAGGCTGAGGTGTTTCGGGAGTGCCCCAGGGACCCTACACCTCATTTTTGTGTTTCCCGTGCCTAGCACAGTAGCCAGCACATAATAGGTGTATAACTGAGGTCTGTTGGAAGAACAGGGTGAGGGGGGTGTCCAGAGAGCAGAAGGGTAAGGCAGAGAGGATGATGTGGGGGGTGGGGGAGGGCGGGAAGTGGGAGCCAAATGGAGAGTCACAAATCTTATCTGAGGAAACAAAAAAATAGGTAAAAGATGTAGAATCAGTGTGCTGAGGATTTGATGGGAGGGAAAGGGTGCCCTCACAGAACCAGGGAACTCCAGTTGTTGGGGTGTCCCACAGAGCTAGTAAACCAGAGGCTGCCTCCAGCTCTCCCTTACGCTGCTTTTCAGACTTGTCTAGGCCAAGGAGTGGGCCAGCAGAATAGATCAAGGATGAGATCCAGGATATTTTACAAGGCCAAGGAACTTAAAGGAATAAGAGAAAGAGAGGAAAAATTTAGGATTTTTCTCCAGAGTTTCTAGCAATTTGAACATTGCAGCAAAAACCCAGAAGGCTTCCCTTTTCTTCTGGAGGCCGTTTGGCCCTGGATAGGGGCTGGACCGGCAGACCCCCAGCCTTTCAGCCAGAGACAGGACTGCATGAGAGCCTGGCATGTGACCCCGCTGGCAGCTCCCTTTTTCACACACAATGCTTCACTTTCATCCTGTCCCTGCCAGCCTGGCTGCCTGTGCCCACCCACCACTCTCAATCTAGAGTAGACCCTGTCCTGACTCCCCTCTTCCCTAGCCATCCGGGAATGTAGGGAGCAGAGGCTCCTGGTGACAGGGGGAGCTTCCTCTAGAGCTAAGAGGACCAGAAAGGAAGAACTTAAATGTTAATTTGCAACTCAGTGGCTTGATTCATACAATGCTTCAAAGCAAAGGAGTAATGCCCTTTCTCCCCTCAGCAGTACCCCTGCGCTCGTGTGTGCGCATGCACAGACACACACTCACCGAACTTCTTTCCCCTTCCTTCGTTCTAGTCCGTTTCCTCCAAACCCTTTGCCCGCACCCTCGCCCCACCCCACTCCAATCTTCTAAGTGTTAGATTGACTTGGCACAGGTTAGAGAAGAGTAAAGGCTGGGCCAACAGCACATTTGGATCCAGGTTAATTTTAGTCTCCCAGCTTTCTCTCTTTCCATGCCTCCTCCCCTTTGTCCTTTAGCAAGCACAAGCACAGCCCGGCTAGTGATTTTAGATAGCATCCCCGCCACCACCTTTCCACGGAGGTGTCCAGTTTCAGGGCTTCCTTTGGGAAGTGCCTGAGTAGAGGGAGGGGGGAGAGCAGAGAGGAAGGTGGAGCTAGAGTTCCATGGGAGGGGAGAGTTTAGGCCAGGGCACTGCCCCAGGCCGTGCTGGCTGTAACCCAAACTATTCTGCCTTGCAGGTCAACACTGGACATACGAGGGTGAGAGCAGAACTTGAGGCCTACTGACACCCCTTTCACACTGGTGGGCCTCCTCACCCACATTGTCGTGCGGGCGGAGAGGTTTCCTTTAGCTTTTCACCCTAGCTCCTCTCTTCTGGGTCTCCTCATGCCCTGGGGTTCACATACATGGCTCCTAGTCCCTGAGTAAATCCATGTAGGAGTGAGGGAGCCAGAGTAGAATGGAAACTGGATGGGGAAAAGAACTCGGAGCTTAGCTGCCTGATCTCCTTCTGGCTCTTTCTATCCTACGCACAACCTGCATCTGGAATTGGGACAGAGCTGGAAGTCAGGGGTGAGGAAGAGGCTGGCAGGATAGTTTGTGTCCCTGGGGGAGATGGAACTCAATTTCCTATGAACTGTTGATTAATGACTTAACTGAACTCCAGGGTCCGTGCAAGGCCAAGGTCTAAAGATTGTATGAGAATCAGAAATGAATGACGGACAGTCAGGATATCTGAATCCCAAGGCCACTTCATAGGGGGCCCCAAGGAGACCCCCTCTCTCTAGGATTATTTTATTTTCCCTCATTTTTCTACTCCTACTCCCTAATCCCACCTCTCTGGGTATTCAGGCTTCTATCCATCCCCTCTTCCCTTCATTTAGCTTTCTTGTTCTCAAATTAGAGGTAAGTAAAAGAGCCCCCACTCCGCATTTATCAGAATAGTTGGGGAATCGTCACCACCTCTGTGTAGGTGAGAGGAACTGCAGCACGAAGTCCAGCAGGGACTCCTACCTCACCCAGCCCTGCACAACTGGGGTCTTAACCTGGGTGGAGGGAAATGCATTTATACCTCCACACAGATGCATAACTTGGTTTGGGGGGCGGGGTTTGAAGGGTGGCTGGACCAGGAGGGCAGGACCAATGTCCTTGGTAACCCCCACCAGGACCACATGGTCAGGACCATTGGCCAGCCTCTTACCCTGAGTGTGGGAGCAATGCCCAGTCCCCCATTGACATCCAGACAGACAGTGTGACATTTGACCCTGAGTTGCCTGCTCTCCAGCCCCATGGATATGACCAACCTGGCATGGAGCCTTTGGACCTGCACAATAATGGTCATACAGGTAAAAGGAGTTGTAGGCTCCAGTTCAAATCTTAGCAGTCAGGGGAAAGAAGTAGTCTCATAACTTGTGAATAATCAGAAAGCTTCGTCCATGAATTTGGAGATATGAGAATGGAGATCAGACTCCTGTAGCCAAAGTGGGAATTGAAATGTCTATGATCAAGCTCAATTGGTAGGTTACTATCACAGCATTGCTTGATCTTCACTGAGAAAAGGGGAGACATGCCAGAAACGCACTGGCCTATGGGAGGAACTGGGTGCTCCTCGGGGAGGAAATTAGAAGAGGAAGGCCTACTCTCCCAGGAAGCGGTGGCAAACCGGGGTGGGAATGTGCCCACGTTCCTCCACCAACCCTAGCTTGCTTTTTTCCTCACAGTGCAACTCTCTCTGCCCCCTACCCTGCATCTGGGCGGACTTCCCCGAAAATATGTAGCTGCCCAGCTCCACCTGCACTGGGGTCAGAAAGGATCCCCTGGGGGGTCAGAACACCAGATCAACAGTGAAGCCACAGCTGCCGAGGTACCAGGGAACAGAGTTTGGACTAGGACACAGTGACAGGGATGGCCAGTCCTGGGGAAAGGAAGGATCTGGACACTGGGAAAAGTCATACTGGGGGGATAAAGCCCAACCATATCCTTAGTGCATGCTGAGGGTGGTGGTGATGGCAGCTTCAAGGATCAAGGCCCTGAAGGGGCTGGGGAAACATAAATAATTCAATTTCCTCTCCTTTCCCTCAGCTCCACATCGTACATTATGACTCTGATTCCTATGACAGCTTGAGTGAGGCTGCTCAGAGGCCTCAGGGCCTGGCTGTCCTGGGCATCCTAATTGAGGTCAGTGGTCCCTGATTTCGTCTAGGTCCTTTTCCACTTCTTCTCTATCAGACTTACTCTGCTGCTGGCCTCCCTCCCAAGGCAGGCAGCAGTGCACCCGGACAATTTATTCTGTACATGAAATGTTTTATTCCAAAAGTGGACTCATTCCAAACTCTCTCCCTTTCCTCTCCTTACAGGTGGGTGAAACTAAGAATATAGCTTACGAACACATTCTGAGTCACTTGCATGAAATCAGGCATAAAGGTGAGCCTAAAAACCTTACAGCCGGAGCAGGTGACACTAGACTTCAGAGAAACTTTCAAAAACTGACCTAAGAAGCCTTGGGATGAGGCACTCACTAAGTTAAGGCCAGGGAGTTTAGCTTCTGGGAGCCGTGTCTATGTAAGCTAGGGCACAGTCAAGGAAGATGAGTCCTCGTCTGTTCTTCCCAGATCAGAAGACCTCAGTGCCTCCCTTCAACGTGAGGGAGCTGCTCCCCACGGAGCTTGGGCAGTTCTTCCGTTACAACGGCTCGCTCACAACTCCTCCCTGCTACCAAAGTGTGCTCTGGACAGTCTTCAGTCGAAGGGCCCAGATTTCAATGGGGCAGGTGAGTCGTGGAGAAGTGAGGTAAGAGACTCAGTTGTAACTTCAGACCCTCCCCCCCCACTCCCCAAAGTGGCACTTCTCCCACCCTTCTACTCCTCAGCTGGAAAAGCTCCAGGAGACATTGTTCTCCACAGAAGAAGAACCCTCCAAGCTCCTGGTACAGAACTACCGAGCCCCTCAGCCTCTCAATCAGCGCACGGTCTTTGCTTCTTTTATCCAAGGTGACTGTGCAGGTCTCAGAAGAGGAGATGGGAAACTGAGGGACTCAGTGGCAGGAACTAGGGAGCCCCTGGGAAGGAAAAGGCTAAGAGGGGAAGGGGTTTTCAGGACTAGGTTAGACTGGGAACCACCCCCCACTCGCAGGTGATCTTCCCAGACATAGAACCAGTGTTGCCCTGAGCTGGGATGGGCAAGTCCCACTGACCCAAGTTCTCTTCCCTTACAGTGGGATCCTTGTATACCACAGGTAAGACAGCCCCACCCAGGTACTAGGAATGCTCTCAGCAAGTGGGGGAAAGGCTTAGTATCTGTTAGTCCTAAACTGATGCCTCCCATCTTTATCCCCCCCAGGTGAAATGCTGAGTCTAGGTGTAGGAATCTTGGTTGGCTGCCTCTGCCTTCTGCTGGCTGCTTATTTCATTGCTAGAAAGATTCGGTGAGGTCCTACTTTCCATTCCTCCAGTCCTTTCTCTTCTATTAAAAAGCATTCTCTTAACCCACCTCTAATCTGCTTCACTTAGGACACCAGTCATTCCCATGAACCATTCCCCTTTCCAGGAAGAAGAGGCTGGAAAATCGGAAGAGTGTGGTCTTCACCTCAGCACGAGCCACCACTGAGGCATAGACTACCTCTCAAGATACCGTGGAGTTGGATGCCTTCCCCCCATGCCTATTAGGGAGCCAGAAAATACTTAGTAGGCAGACACCCTTCCTTCCTCTGGATATCCCTGACAGAGAGGTATGAACCCAGGCTCTCATTCAAGGAGGAACAGCAGAGCCTTCAGCCTCTCAAAACGTGTACGAGATCAGGAGATTCTGTGCTGCTAATGTGGAGAATATACTGTGTTTAGTTGCAGAGCAAGTTTGGGATGTGTCCCAAAGGCCCCCAACCTTTATGTCTCTCCCTAGAAACATTGCAGGATCTTCCCTTAGGAAAAAGAATTGCTGTTAGGGTTATATTTTTTTGCTCAATATATTTGGAAATCAAAGTTTCTGACTTTAATTCTGGCCTATCCTTTAGGGCTCTTGAGGGTGGACAAGTTCCTTGATCTCTCAGGTGGTAGAGATGGGCAAAGGATAGAGAGTAAGAAACATGGGTGATTAACTCCTTTTATCTCATCCGTGGGAGAGAAGATTCACTTCTGGGAAAATACTTAACCCAAAGTTTCTGACATGTTCAACCACCAGCCCAGATTTCTGCCCTTGCACCAAAGCTATGTTTGGAGATCAGTGGTTGCCAGGTTACGAAAGAGGCTGGACAAGAGACACAAGAGGGCAGAAATCTCAATTAACATGTTATCCCCTCCCTTAAAAGCCAAGTTCCCCCACAATTACAAAGTCCTTTTTATTAGTCAAAATCACAATCACCTTGATTAAAAGGATGGGACACTCCACCCTCAGCAGAAAATGTTACAGTTTATAGAAAACGTCCCCATCCCTCCCACACCCCAATTAAAAACTAGAAAAAATCTGCCCTCCTTCCCTACAATGTCATGGTAGTCTGACTCCTCCAGTGGCACTGCAGCTCTGGAGGGGGCCAGCTCACCACAGCACCCTCCACTTCACCTTGGGGAGAGGAGGGATGCTGGTGGTCAAGGAGGTTAAAACCATTAGTTCCAGTAATGCCAGTTCCCAAATATGCACTTCCTCTCTTCCCCCCCAGGCCCTGGGACCAGGGGGAAATGGACAGAAATGAGCCCAGCCATGAGGAGCAATTTGAGGAGAGAAAATAGAGCCCAAGGAGGTTAGAAGAGTTCCAACATACTTCCTCCCTTCCCCTACTCAAAAAAGGAAAAAAAGGCAGTTTGGGGTCTTTATCACACCCTCAGACCTGAGAAAAAGACCAAGATGTTCAGTCTGGGGAGAGGGTACTGGGAAACTCAGAGCTCATCTACCCTTGAGCCTCCATTGATTTCATCTCCAGGGCAATGGCTAAACTAGGTCCCTTTTCTTGATAACCTGCACTGTCCAGACTGGAGATGGAGCAATACAGGGCGAGGAGATCAGGAGGGCACCCCAGGCCCAGGGGTCCCCCCCAGGTTCCCTCAGTCCTCGGGTGGGATGCGCAGGGCAGAATACACCATCACCTGACTGTCCTCCTGCCGTCGGCCTGCAGAGGGGAAGGGCGGTGAGTCTTGGGCAGGGTGAGAGCAGAGTACTGACACATGGGGAGTCCTGGACAAAAAGGGGGTCCCCAGGTGGTGGGGATAAGTGCAGATTCAAACCCACCAGTCACTGACTGGCTGAACCCAGGCTGCTCCTGGTAAAGCTTAGAGACTAAAGGTCACAAATGGACAAAGCAAAACCCTGAAGGTGGTGGGATAGACCAATGAGAAGGAGACAGAGAATGTGGGCAAATGGACCCGGGCTGGGGCTAGGCTCAGTCATGGGCAGTGGACAAGCAGGTGGGATCTTTCAGGCGATCGGTCCAGGTAGTCAGTCCTTACACGAGAGGCTGCGCTGGATACTTCTGAGGGACCCTCCAGCTGTGATGAAAGCCCAGAGCCCCATGGAAACAGTTACTGCATAGATGGGCAGCAGGCTGGCCTCATACCAAGGGTTCAGGAATGTCTAGGAATGAGAGTAAAAGTAGAAAAGAGGTTAGATTCTCCCACCCCACCCCCCACCTAATTCCCACACATTCTCTTTGTGCCTTTGACTCAAACCTCCTCCAAGTATCACTTTCAAATTCCCAGTCTTTCCCTTCAGAGCACCACCATCTTGTGGTTAAAGGGACTTTAGGTTTTCAGCTCCCTCAAAGGTTCTGCCACTCCTGCTCACAGGAATGCACACGGTTTGGCTAATCCATTCAAACTCCTCCCCAGAGCAGGTGATATAATTGACGCTGAGGTGAGAGACCTCTAAAGACTTACCTTTCCACCTCCTCCCAAGTTAAGTTAAAAATGTTAAGTGAGGACATACTTTCCCCCACATCCCATTCACCATTAAACGCTTGTCTCCCTGATCCAGGCCCCTGTCTCCAACTCACCAGTCCCGATGTCAGTAGGTGACTCCCAACCACCAGGCCCAAAGCCCAGTACCGTCTCCTCTCACAGGCATCAAAGAACACAACTCCCCAAAAGGTATGGAGCAGGATAATGGCTGCTGTCAGAAAGGCTGCAGGGAGGGAGATGGGGATGAGATATATCCCTGATCTTCTCCCAGCCTCCTGAGATGCTGAGCCAAAGAAGTCTCCCAGGGAAGGCCAATAAATCATATCAGTGACAGGGATGAATGGGACATGAGGGTGAGATAGGAATTGGGTCTTACCTGAAGTTAGGAAGTAATAGGGTGAGTCTCCATGGATCCCAACCACACCTGGCCCAAGTGCATCAGCCAAAATATTGATAACAGAGAAGACACCACTGATGATACCGAAGGAGAGACCAGAAACTGGAGGAAGGGAGGGTCTCATCAATGTCAGAGATCACTATGGCCTGTTTACTGACTCCTCCCCATTCCCAGTCACAATTCTTCCACATCTACTCTCCCTCCGGACCACCTCTGTTTGGAAGTGAGGCATGAAGGAAAACAAGAAGCCAATTGGAACATGTGGATGTTTAGAGACTTCCCTACGGGAGGGGGCTGTCCAACTCCCTCCTCCAATCCCTCTCCCTTGGCTCACCATAGGCCATCTGGCGGATGGAGATGGGTGATCTTCCGTCCTCACTCAGCGATGCTAACCCCTCATCTGCCTTCCTGGGGTGGGTGGGGTAGGGGAAACATGAGGGAAAGCAGGGATGCTCCTTTCCCTCTAATGTCCTCGCTTAGTGCCTCCTCTTCCAAACCACCACCCAGGGGCTGTCCCACTTCCCACAGTGCAATCCTCAGCCCCTCTCTCCTCCAGACCACCTCATCTTCTTACTTAAGCAGCTTGTAGTAGGCAAAGCGGAACACCTCCTGTAGAAGGACAGAGACTGCAGCACCAAAAATCAGGAGGCCATACTGGAGCCGGGCATCTGACCGGTCAGTCACATGGACCAAGATGAACCAGACCACAGAGGCCAGGAGCAGGGAGACCAGCCAGAAAAATGCCCTGAGAAAAGACAAGGGCAATGAGATAGGCAATGGTAGGGGCAGCCAGAAAAATCAAGGTGGGGAACCCGCCAAGGCTGCAGCATGAAAAGTGGAAGTTAGACTTCTGGATGGTTTAGGGAGACAGGGACCAGACAGGGTAGGTGTCTCCACCAAGGGACTCATTTGTAGAAATCTGGAGGCAGGAGAAGGGGTAGAAATCTGATTAAAGAGTATTCACAGCGATAAGAGTCAGAGTGTGAGAGCACGGAAGGGCGAGGTATCCATTCCTGGATCCTCCTTTAGGGCACCTGACTCGGCCGGCCGAGGTCAGCACAGCCCCCTCACGAGTCTTGGCCTTGGGCCTCCTCTCATGTCCCCGCGAGAAACATAGGAGGAATCTGTGCGATCACTGGAAAGCGGAAACCAAGTATGGGAAAGGGCAAATCACCCAGACTCCCCCAACCGCGTTAAACCTTCACCTACGACTTATCTTCCCCAACTCAGGCTCCCAGGCTCGCCCCAGTTCCTTCAGCCCCTTCCGCATCCCTCTCTTCGACGTTCTCTCGCGTCCCCTCGACCTCCTACTCACCCCGCAACCAGGATGATAACGCGAAGCGGGTCCCCAGCCACAGTGATTAAGAAAAGCGCGAAGGCCGGGCCGAACGCGACGAAAGTGCATCCGAAAAACACCGCAGCCCCCATTGCTGGGCAGCTGGGGGTGGGGTAGAGCCCTGGCCAAGGGAGGCGAATGCAAGCAGCACGCCAGTTGGGAGTCCGCGTGGAGTGGCAACGCGACCCCACAAGGGGCGCGGTGCAATGTCACCCCCAGACCCCGGGGAAGGGGAAG